>MU225458.1:310339-322347 GCA_018584345.1 Thuja plicata | reverse complement strand
TACCAATCACATATTTCCGTTAAAAGAAAACAAACAGTCCACGTTTTTTATTAATTCTGAAACAAGTCATAAAAAAAAAAATTAATTTTTACCGTTAATTATGGAAGTGGAAAACATGGTTGTGACATGACAGTGGAAGCTGAAACAGTCATTTATGTATTATTCGCTCTGTGTCACTGATAATATTAAATGAAATTTGATAAAATATCTTCTATAATTGGAAATAAAATGAAATGAAAGTTTTTCTTGACCTTTATAAGACCAGTCAGTCTATGAGATTCAGCAATGGGAACTGAAACTACTTGAAATAAACAGAAAAAGTCATTAGTCTAGCCAATTATTTCTTACTGTATTCTGAATCTGCTGATTATGCTTTTTCTGTTATGAATTATGATCAGATAGGTTGCTGTTTTGTTGTCTTCTCCTTATAAAATAATTCGGGATATGCCTAATGCTCATGAAATAATGTCATTTTATCTCCACTAATGAACAGAAATAACAAATCTTATTGTCCCACTCCTCTTTGAATGAGGAAATTGTAATATCACAAAGTTTTCATATAACATCAAATTTTTCTTGTTAAATACCCTCTAGATTGCTTTAAATGCTACTAATCAGTGCTGGAGGAATACCTGGATTCAGTTAGAATCTGCTTAAAACATGAAAAACATATGCTTGCTAAAATTTCGGAGCTCACGTGTTGATAAATCTTGCTTTTCATCATCGGAACATATTGCGATATACACCATTACAGGGCCATTTTATTATTATTCCTTGTGTACATATTGTTCACGTTTTTTTAAAGCAACTTTCAACTTTCAACCAATGACTAGAATTTCTCAAGTCAATATGTCAATATCATACATTGAAGTTAAACTGGATTCCGTTGTTAGTGTTCATATTCTTTTAGCTGTGTATATGCAGTGATGTTTTAACTAGTTTGATTGACGTTTCTTAATGTAAGTTTTCGAAATTAATAAAATATACGCATAGATTTTAATATTCTCTTAAATCTATAATAATATATCAATTGTCTACGTGGGGCAACTCTTACATGTAAAAAGGTCAGATCTTAATTCTAACCTACATGATCTTTGTATGAAATGGTATTTTAAGTATCATGAAGTTATTTTATAGAAATCCCTCAAATTAATGAACATATATAAATAGTTCTATTGTTAATGTTTATGCTTTTCAGACACTAATGCACCATTTACTGAAGTAGTCTTACATGTAAATAGGTAATGCTTTTAACTCCAATCTTTCAACTATTTTGATTGAAGTTTCTGTACAGAAATCCAGCATAAACTTATGCAACAAAATTGTAATCAGAACACAATACGCTAACTATTTATGTGGAACCTGCTTCCCAATAATATGATACCATTGAAACAAAAGTATGACAGAGCACATAAAATGATTACGAAAAACACAAGACCCCATGTTCAAATCTCTAAATATCTCCACTATGGACAAATTGCGAGCTATTCCCCTCCCTTGTATTCTATTTCTGCAATTCCAGTATCAACTGTTCAATCTCTGGCTTGGAATTGTTTCTGAGGAGGAAGAGAACATTGTGGAAGAGAAGAGGGTCACAGGGAATAAGAAGGGGTCCTTGGTGGCAGAATCCAAACTGCTGTTCAGCCTTGTCCAGCAAAGCACGGAAGAGAGGATGATTCACAGCTTGAGCAGGAATAACAAAGCGTTGAGTCTGCTCCAAAATGCCCACGTAGACTGCCAGGTGGCCCTTGGGCACATCTGGAGGAACCCTCCCTGCCTTGGTGTGAGCTTTGCTTCCAAGTCTCTGCAAAATTCTGCTTGCCTTTCTAACCTCCATGAATGAAGGAGTTTTTATTTGCAATTAATGCGTAGAGGAAGGAACTTTTATGAGCAATTATGGGAATGAAGAGGGGGATTTAAGGACGCGCGGGCACAAACATACACACAACCGACACGGCTTGTGAAGGGAGGGTCGTTGGCAAATGGGAATGCGGTCCGTACGGGTGACACAATTCCTGATTGTTTATATTAGTGAATACAAACTGATAAACATGAGAGGCTTTACACTTGGTTTGCTTTCTGTCTGCCTCTACAAGTGGGGACGTTTGTAGATAGTCACGTCCAATTTCGAATCATTTCCAACGACACTCAAGTATGGGTTTCCTGTAGCGTAGGCCCAGGCAAGTAGCTCGACGTTTCATCGCCTGACTTTCTGAAACAGCGATTTTTAACAAATATATATATTTATTTATATGAGGATTTTATATCTGAATGAGTTTTTAGGTCCAGAGATTGAAGGGCGTCTATCTCTCAAATTTATGAGCGTTAGACACATTTGGAGGAGATGTGGAATTTCAGAGGAAAGGCGTCTCATGTGTTAGTTGTGATTTGTGCGGCAGAAGAGAGGTTGTTTCCATAACACTTGAGGAGGCGTTAGACACACTCGGAGGAGATGTGGACTTTGGGAGGAAAGGTGTCTCATGTGCAACACTAGAGAATGCATTAGACACACTCAGAGGAGATGTGGAATTTCGGAGGAAATGCATCTCATTGTGGATGAGAGGTGGGAGCACTCATGTTGTACAAATGGTTTCAGATTTTCAGGTCAGGAGATCCATTGATGTGGGCAGTTCGATGTCTCTTGGATAACGGAGGAAGTCAAGAGATCCACTGTTGTGGTCGGTTCCGTGTTTCTTGAGCGAGCGAAGAGGATTGGTGAAGGCGGTTCATTATAGTTTCTAGAGGGTTGGGTTTAAAACCGTTCCAACTTCCACTTTTGTTTGGATTAATGTAATAAGGGGGGAAATTATGTTGGCATATTACATTAATATGCGTTGCTTAGTAAAGTTAGTGATAGAATTAAGTAACGGTAGTAATTACTTTCACGTACAAGTTAGTTTTAGCTTTTTGGTTATCTATGGGAGGTTCCTAAGACTTTAAAAAGCCAATAAGCTTGTATTCAACAAATCCAATGCAAATCCAATTTTGAATCGAATACAACTCCAATTACATTGAGTTTGAATTTTCTCTTTTAGCTTTATGAGATAAACACTATAGATGTATGGTTGTTGCCAACATACAACTCTTGAACTGATTTATTCTTCAATCCCAACTCTCCTCAAAATACTTAAAATAGTTTTTTCCACTTATAAGAAAGGTTTCATGGTTCCACTATCACTTCATGTTGTTAGATAGAAGTAGAGCAAAGTCACATAATTCTCAAATTCAACCTTGTAAACTTATGAAATATTTGTTTGAGATTTGGTCTTTTAAAATAAGAATTAACTAAGATTGATAATAAATATTAATGTTAAAGTATATTATGAATTTGACACAAGGATGAGTTCAAGAAATGGGGAAGGATATTCTGAAGCATATATCATATGCTTTCTACATATTTTACTTCCTATTTCTTATGTGATAAAGAAACAATTGCACAGTTTGATTGGTCTTTTTATTCGATGGTTTTCTTGGATAAAAGAAATTGGTCATTTAAAAGTTCAATTATCACTTACTTTGTTATATTCTACATATGAATTGTTTACCGATGAAGAATTTTTACTCTAGAAAAAAAAGTGGAACACGTACACAAATATAAAGGGGAAAGTCCCCAATAGCTGCCCACGCTAACTTCGTGCACCTAGAGCTCCTAAACTATAAGTAAGATTTTGACAATTTTTTCGGTGTAGCTCTATATGTGAGTTAAGAGCTTAAAGCTAGGGTTTCTTCTTTTGGGTATTCACAGATCTCTCTGTAGAGACTGTTGAACACATAGTGGTCAAAAATGACATTTTCAAAGTGTCACCCGATACCGGCTATGCTCTTACACCAATAGACGTTTACTAAAAAATGCTAGTACTTGTGGCCAAATGTCCTAGTAGTCATTAGAAAATGTCTCAATAGTGCTGCACAGTGGGGTCAATTATCAACCAAAAAAGGTAAAAAATGATTGACTATTAGTTCATGTGTGGTCGAGTATTGGTACATGTATTTTTATTTTTGGAATTCTTTTAGTATTAATAATTGGAGGATCAATATGACAAAAACGTCATGATTATTGAACACCTAACAACTTTCCCTTAGATGATGAAGAAGTTATGTGTAAATACAGTAAGCATCAAAATATCAAAATCTTCTTTTAATTGTACGATTTGTGGGTTCTTCCTAACCCGTAGAATTTTGGGTGATGCGAAAAGATCAAAGCTGATCAAAACATTTAGCAGACAAAATTTAGTGGATGATAAAGCCAACAGTTATATCTGTACTTTTCAATGAAAAAGTAAATAAGGCGCCCATAGCTTAAAAGATTGCAACACAGACAATACTCATCAAAATAGAATCTTCAACAGAAGCAGATTCTACACGAGCTCAATGTTTGAAGAAAAGTTTTCATGAATTATCTTTTGACTCATGTTTCTTAGATTGGCGGGGTCTACAAACTTTCGTCCACAGTCTCATCACATAACTAAACATTTTCAAAATAGTTTACGTGAGATCCAAAACTCAATTTACATGGATTCTGATGAACTCTTGAAAAAAAATTACAATCCACACAATTTAATTATTAATTGAACCACGAAGTATTTTCATTATTAAGCCATATTTTAGAATGGATTGACATGTAAATTTTGATAGATTTGTTGATTTAAATTTTAGACTAATTAATTTAATAGAAATATAACAATCTTTACATTTGTCAAAATTTCAATGAATCAACTAACTTGTATATATTTAATTAATTTAGAATTCATTCTTTCGGTGATCATAATTAGATTGACTTGAAAAATAAAGATAATGTTCATATTATTTGTTTCCAAATAACACTTTATCTATCGTATAACTAAATCAAGAATAATAAATAGTTAATGATATACATGACTTATTTTTTAAATAATTATATTTCTCTTAACATCAAGTATGGTAATTAATTTATTTAATATGATTAAATAAAAATATAATTTTTTAAAGAATGTAATTCTCTTAATCTCATCTTTTTTAATTTAAAAGGGCACAAATGCAAGTAATTTAGTTATAAAAGAAATTTAATTTAGTTTAATATTTTAATGTTAAATGTATATATAAATTAAAAATATGATTTGCATAAAAAGTACATATAGAAAATTAACATAAAATCTAACTTGTTAATAATAACACTAATAATAGGTATACCACACATGGTTGTATATCAACACCCTGACCTGAAGCCAACAACTAAACTAAAAAAAAAGTCTATACATGAGGAAGGAAATATCCACATAGGAGCCTCTAAAACACAAATAGCCCTTGTCATAGAGTATGGATTTCCTTGTGCTCCCACTAATGTCTGCATCCTATACAATTTGATTCTTGTAGATGTACACCACAATGTGAGATCATGCGTCGACATCCTATAGGAAACAACTAAATCGGATTTAAATAATGGTAGACAATTTGATTCTTGGCAACTTTACAAAGAATAGATAATTTTTTATGTGGAAAAATTTGTCACTTGTCATGTTTTTGTTGTCTCACTAGAGCCTAAGGAATGCTCCAGCAATATCAAAAGCTTCAGTAGAAACATGACACATCATCCAAATCATCTTTTTCCCCCCTAGTTGGCATCTGAGTTGTCTTACATCATTCATCTTTGACCTGACATAGCATTCTAGTAGAAGTATTTGGGATTTCTAGTGGAGACCATCTTTTGGCCACGTAAACATCAAAATTTATAACCACTCTACAAGAGCATTAGAACCCTACCAAGGTTCCAGTGAACAAAAAGGCACTAGTGGAATTAAAATATTTTATCACGACATACACCACATTGACTATCTTTCTTTTTCTAGTCGTGCACTAGATCGACCTTAAAATCATTCTAGTGGAATGATAATTATTGCCCCTTCAAATGCCACTGAAGCCATGTGGATCCTCTTCATGTTCTCACTGGAATGTTGGAGCTCAAAAGAAGTTCAAGTGAAGAAAGATAATTATTGCCCTGTCAGGTTCCACATAAGTTGTCATATCAACATATTTTCCTTCTTCACCGAGGCATTGGAATCTCCAAAAGGATTCAACACAATGATGAGTTCTAACAATAAACCATTTTTTGTTGATGTGTATGTCCATGTAGGACATAATTCTTGTTCCACTGGTCCACTAGTACTCAAAAGAAGTTTTTGTGAGAGAACAATGCTCCAACAGAATGAAAAGTTAAACAAATCACCTACTATACTAGATGCTACTAGGAGGCTAGAGCCTCATAAAGGTTCCAAAGGAATGACAAGTTCTGGAAAAATTAAAACCTTGCTGATGTGGATGTCCACGTAGGAAAAAATTCTTGTTCCCCTGGCCCATCAGAGATCAAAAGAAGTTTTTATCGAAGAAGAAAGCTCTAGTGGAAAGAATAAACATGTCATGTAATCCTCTGCATTGGATTCCACATAAGCACTAGGACCACAAAAAAATACAATAGAAGCAGAAGTACCAATAGAAAATATCAACTTAGACAATAAATTCCACCACCTAGTACACTTAGTGGATAACTTAAATTATGATGTAATAATTACTAAGATTGTGTTGAAGCTACTATTGGAATAGTCCCAAGGATAACTAAGAGGTGGGGGGGGTGACTAGATTATTAGTCAATTTAATTATTTTCTCTTTCTTAATGTAATTTGATATAAAGAAAATGCACATTCAGATAACACAATAGAGTACTCAACAATTTGATTACGGGGAAACCCAATAGGCAAAAACCCCGGTGGGAATTAGTACCCACAAATAACTGCACTAGTTTATAATGATCCCTGTTAGAAGATCTTACAACCCTATTAGGAGTTGATCTCTACAATGCAAGAAGTACAAAGACCTAGTTAAAGGTCAGACCCTGTTAGGAGTATTTTACAGATAACCCTGTTAGGAGTGAGGACTCACTGTCCAATAGCTCACTGCTAAGATGGTGAAGGATTCAACCTTCAGTATAACAGATATACACTATATATGGTAAATGAACTATTTGATTAGACCTACTGTCTTGATCAGTTCCAATGAATTGCAATCAACTTCTATTTCTTCACATAGATCTTCAACTTATTCTTTCTGATTTTCTGCCCTTCTCTGTCTTTTCTTCTTCACAACATTTTTCTGACACTTAGTGAACATATCTGAACTATTATATGTATCTTCACCAAGGATAAGGTCATGACGGTATTTGGAAACACTTCATCAACTTCCTTGTCGGCTCAACCAAGCATGCAAAAAGGATTAAGACCACGCAACTCAAACTAAATAGACGCAACGCTTCACAAAATTGGCTTCACCAAATTAAATCTAACATCAAGATTCTGTTGAAACACGTTTAGCTCCTTTGGATAATTATCTTTAACTCATAAATAAAAATGAATACAAACATGCATATCTCAAAGATAGGCACAACTCAAGAAACACTATATTTACGTCGGCTCCTTAACAGATAAACTCCAGAAACTGTAACTGCCATAACTGATTAATCATAACTCAGCTGAAACTACATATCTGACTCTGCATGAATGCACATAACAAATAGAACATGTATACACCATGGAAATAAATACGCATAGCTCCAAAGCATCTATACTGATAATTGCATATAGGATACGTGTTGTATATTATATGTTGTCATCAATGGAAAACATACAATCAATTATTTGTACAGAAGCAAATCTCCAACAATCTCCCCATTTCACACTAATGGAAACATATGATATCATCAACTCAAAGGGTCTTCCTTATATTTAAAATCTTCTCAATATCCTCATCAATGGTTCCTCTTCACTACTGCTGCACTATATACTCCCCTAGAGTATATGCTCCCCCTTACTAATACTCCCCCTTTGACATCAATGACAAAGGGTGTTAAACATCATTAAGCACATGTACTACTCCAGAAGTAGAGTAGTCAACTATTCATCAGTCACCAAGGACTGATGTTCTTGCTGCAAGTTCTAATCAGACTCAGGAAAGGGAATTACTCCCAACTTCTCCCTGAGATACTCAAAAGTATCTTTTGATAGAGGCTTTGTAAAAATATTTGCTAGTTGTTCTTTAGTGCTTACATAATCCAACTTTACTTCTTTGTCTACAAATTTTTCTCTTAGGAAGTGGTATTTGATCTCAATGTGTTTTGTCTTTGCATGCATCATAGGGTTCTTTGACATATTGATAGTACTAGTGTTGTCATAGTGAATAACAATAGGATAATCAATTTGAATACCAAAGTCCTTAATCATCTGTTATCCAAACCATTGTTGAACAATTCAATGCTGCTGAAACATACTCAGCTTCTGCTATTGACTGAGAGATACAATTCTTCTTTTTACTTGTCCAAGTGACCAACCTATCTCTACGAAATACTGCTCCTCCTAATGTGCTCTTTATTTCATCGACATAACCTACCCAATCTGCATCTGTATACACATGAAGTTGTATGTTTTCTGAGTTAGGATACCATAAACCATAGTCTATAGTTCCCTTTAGGTATGTAAATATTCTTTCTATTGCCATTAGATGATTTTTCTTGGGTTCAGCTACAAATCTCCCAACAATGCCAACTGTATTAGAAATGTCAGGTCTAGATTGAGTGAGATATATGAGTTTTCCAATCATAGACTTGTATAGGGTCTTGTCAACTACTGTGGAATCATCATCTTTAGAAATCTTGCATCTTGTTATGATGGGGGTGCATACTGGTTTGCAATCTTCCATCTTGAAGGTCTTCAATATCTCCTTCACATACTTAGACTGATTTATGAATATACCTTTGTCCGTTTGTTTTACATTCAATCCAAGAAAGTATTTGATAGGTCCAATCATGTTCATTTCAAATTTACTTTTCATTTCTTTGGCAAATTCTGCACTAAGTTTGTCATTACCTCCAAAGATAATGTCATCAACAAAAATAGTAACAAGTAGTATTCCTTCATTTGTCTCTCTTATAAATAAATTATAGTATGCTTCTCCTTTTCTGAATCCTATCTTTGTTAAGTAATCGTCAAGTCTCTCATACCACGCTCTTGGGGCCTGTTTAAGTCCATAAAGTGCTTTCTTTAATCTGCATACCATGTCTGGTTTATCTGAAAGTTTGAATCCTTTAGGCTGCTCTATGTAGACTTCTTCCTTCAAGTCACCATTCAGAAATGTTGATTTGACATCAATTTGATATACCTTAAAGTTCTTGAATGTTGCATAGGCCAAAAACAACTTGATAGCTTCAAGTCTACTCACAGGGGCAAATGTATCAGTGTAGTCTATTCCTTCTCTCTGCGCATATCCTTTGCATACCTTTTCTTGCTTTGTTCCTTACCACTGTGCCTTCTTCATTGATTTTGTTCCTGAATATCCACTTAGTTCCAATCACATTCTTGTCATGAGGTCTAGGGACCAGTTCCCATGTTTCATTCTTGATTATTTGATCTAATTCTTCTTGCATGGCACTTTTCCAATCTAAATCTTTGCACACATCTTCAACACTTAAGGGTTCAACTATGAAAGTAAGCATACCTCTTCATCAGCGGTTGAAATTTTTGCTCTAGATCTTGTCAAGACGTTTGCACTCTGATCTTCAATGATATCTTCCTGTATCATCTTAAAATGGAAGCACTTCCATGTTAAGAGTATTTATCCCTCCTTAGGGGATTTATTTTACCTCCATTAAATCATTCCCCCATTTTTGCATCATCCCCCCTGATCTACTCCTCCTTATACCACTTTCGGGACTGATTTCTACATTTTGGGTTGCAAGACTCTGTTTCTGGGATATAGGGATAGGGTCGACCTCCTAGGACAGGGTCAACCTCGGCCCTGCCATAGGATAGGGTTGACCTTGGCCCTATCCTAGGATCGGGCTGACCTCGACCCTATCCCAGGGTCCCAAACCCAGAATCCCACAGTTTCCCAGATGTTTGTCTTTGCAAAAAGTTCTCTCCTGCTTCCGGGTCGGCTATTTCGAGCTCTGAAGCGGGGATTACTAAATTATATTTAATATAGGTCCACTTCTAGGGGCATGGGTCCAATTAGGATTTAATTCTCCTATGTCAGCCTCCTTAGAAGATTGTGCCCTAATTTCATATAAAAGGTAGCCTTCTCCTCTCATTTTCTCTAACTATCAACTAGGTGATAAGAGGTGATCAAGAAAAAAGTTCAAGCATCCATTGCTCTACATGTTTTCAAGCTCTCAAGGTGGTCAAGTCTCCCTCCTCAAGCATTAAAGTTCTCCATTGAAGATCAATGATTCAATATTTCAAGCCTTTGAAGGGATTTGGTTCAAGCATTCAAGATTTATCATTCAAGCCCTAGATCTAGCCATCATGATGGTGTGATCTTCCTTCAAGATCCTTTGTGCATCCTCAAAAATCTCTCCAAGGTGGATTCCAAGCATAAAATCATGGAGGTTTATGGTTTCTAAAGTCCATGCTTTCATATTTACATACTTGCTTACATTTGAATTACAATTGCATATCTATTCAATATCATAGCTTCATTGTTAGATTCAATTCTACTACTTGCTAGCATTCTTATTTCAAATATTGATTTCAAGGTTAATTCCTAAATCAGGGTTTGACTAAGGAAAACCCCTCCCCCACAACAAACAAACAATTTTTTTGCAAGTACAAGTTTGGGACTGTAGATCCGAGGCCAGATCTGGATACCCTTTTCGGATTTCTTTCAGACTATGTGAACAGGGACACTTTCAGAGTTGAGCAGACAGTGTTGGAAAAAGTGGTACAGGGTTAACCTTTTTCATAAGATGACATCGGAATGGAAAAATATTTCAGTGTTTTGTCCATCTCTATGTTCCGGTTCGGTATCAACTGTCAGCATCTCTAGAAACAGTCTACAAATCTCAGAAAACAACAATCTTTGATCTGCCATTTTGTAAGGTTAGTACATTTCTATCATTCATTTCAATTCAAATCCTTAATCATTCTAAATCTATCACACATTTACAATCACATCCATTTCAACACACATCTTAAGAGGAAACCTAGGATCTCCTTCTTTATTCTTATTTCCAATAGATTGATTCATTTATACATTGATCATTTTTGGGTTGATCAATTTGGATCCTTCCTTTGTGCATTTGAGAATAAAGGGGAATATCTTATCTTTCCCTCCACTCTAAATATTAAATGTAAAGGTGATAAGTGATTTGAGTATCAAAACACTCTTATTCCACGAGCCTCATTTTTTTCTCCTTTACATTTTGGTGAACCCGTGATAGACAACTCTTTCTTTTTGGTGTTAGATGTGCATGCACATAGAAGTAGGTTTTCTTTTATGCTCTTGCATTTATATTTGAAAATTCATAAAAATCATAAGACTTCTTTAAAAATACAAAGACATTTACATTTTTCATACTTGTAGTGTTTCCTTGTGTTCAACATGTATGAATTTTGTTTTGAATACTTTGATGAGGATTTTATTGTACAAAATGATAGATCCCTTAATGAGGTACATGGAAGTGAGCATGCAAATGGTTTGAATGAGATCTCCATGTATCCCATTCCTATTTCATCTTCCTCTACAACTTCTCCAATTGACCTCTACCATAGGATGTGTGCATGGTTACCTTCATACTCCTCTATTTGCAACATTAATACACCTACAAAGACTTCATTTAGTGAGTGTGATGTTTCTTTGTCCTCTCTTGTCTTACCTTGCAAGGATACATTAGAGAAAGAAAATGACCTTAATCTTTCCCTCCATGGAGATGAGTTAAGGATTGATGTTAATTCTTCTCCTAATATATGTCTTTTCTATGAGCCTACTTTAGAATACAATTATTTCCCCTTTAGGGATCAAGCTTTAGGTACTCCTACAATGTGCCTTATTGATAAGGATGATAATCCTCCTATTTCGGTTGAATCTTTGGATTTGGAGGTGGATTACTCTCTTCCTAATGAAGCCATTATGGGTGATTCTACCTTTTGGTATGAATCCTTGGATAAAGACATTGATTTATTCCCTCCTTGTGAAGATGCTTTGATACAAGA
>MU225458.1:280815-307152 GCA_018584345.1 Thuja plicata | reverse complement strand
CATATCTATTCAATATCATAGCTTCATTGTTAGATTCAATTCTACTACTTGCTAGCATTCTTATTTCAAATATTGATTTCAAGGTTAATTCCTAAATTGGGGTTTGACTAAGGCAAACCCCTCCCCCCAAAAAAAAAACATTTTTCTTACAGGTACAGGTTCGGGACTGTAGATTCGAGGCCAGATCTGGATACCCTTTTTGGATTTCTTTCAGACTGTGCGAACAGGGACACTTTTGGAGTTGAGCAGACAGCGTTGGCAAAAGTGGTATAGGGTCAACCCTTTCCATAAGATGACATCGGAACAGAAAAATATTTCTGGGTTTTGTTCATCTCTGTGTTCCGGTTTGGTATCAACTATCAGCATCTCTAGAAATAGTCTACAGATCTCAGAAAACAACAATCTTTGATCTGCCATTTTGTAAGGTTAGTACATTTATATCATTCATTTCAATTCAAATCCTTAATCATTCTAAATCTATCACACATTTACAATCACATCCATTTCAACACACATCTTAAGAGGGAAACCTAGGATCTCCTTCTTTATTCTTATTTCTAATAGATTGATTCATTTATGCATTGATCATTTTTGGGTTGATCAATTTGGATCCTTCCTTGTGCATTTGAGAAAAAAGGGGAATATCTTATCTTTCCCTCCACTCTAAACATTAAATGTAAAGGTGATAAGTGATTTGAGTATCAAAACACTCTTATTCCACGAGCCTGATTTTTTTCTCCTTTACACTTACTTAGAGAGGTATTTAGATGTGTACCTTGAATTCTTAGGAGTGATACTTTCATTTGTGACCTGTGATTCTTCTTCACTTGGTTCATGATTGTTATATGAAACATCAATACAATCAAACATTTCTTCAATAATTGTGTCCTTATTGACGGGTCTGGGCTCATCTTCAATCATAGGAGCATAGTCATAATATCTTTCTTGAATTGTAAACTTCTCATCAATCTTCACATGAGTACTTTCAATGATCTTCTTTAATCTTAGATTGAAACATCTATAGGTGTTTCTTTTAGTAGAGTAACCAAGAAAAATACCTTCATCACGTCTAGCATCAAACTTATCAATGCTATCATCTCTCTTGATGTAGCACTTGCTTCCAAATATTCTGAAGTATTTTATAGTAGGTACATTACCAAATCAAAGTTCATAAGCTGTCTTGTTTGTGCCTGGTCTCAATTGTATTCTATTGATAGTGTAAACTGTTGTATTGATTGCATCTCTCCAGTAGGTATGGGCAACCTTTCCTTCAATCATGATAGTGCGTGATGTGTCTAGTATTATCCTTTTCCTCCTTTCTGCTATCCCATTCAGCTGAGGGGTTATGGGTGCACTTAACTATCTTTTGATTCCATGTTCTTCACAGTAGTCATAAAATTGATCAGAGGTGAATTCTCCTCTTCTATCAGATCTCAGACATTTTATCTTTAATCCAGATTCATTCTCAACCTTAGCTTTGAATACTTTGAAATTCTCAAAAGCTTCAGATTTTTCTTTTAAGAACGCAACGCACATCATCCTTGAGAAATCATCAAAAAACAAAATAAAATAGCTTTCTCCGTAGTAAGATTTTGTCTGAGTAGGTCCACATAGGTCTGTATGTATAAGATCTAATTTGTTTTCTGCAGAGTTTTGTTTTCTCCTGAATGAGGTCCTCACATTCTCCCCCATCACACATTCCCTACACATGGTGTCAACTGGTCTTGCAATGCTAGAAAGGTCTCTTAATCCATTAACATTGCTTATCTTGACTATGTTGTCAAAATTGATGTGACAAAGTCTCTTGTGCCATAGCCAGCTGTCATCTGCTTTTGCAAAAAAACAACTTACTTCTCAGTTGAGCTGAAAAACATTACCTTTGGTCTTTGAGCCTGATGCAATCATGTCTCCTTCTTTGTTGTTAATGATGCACTGGTTTTTTTTGAATTCCAACTGGTATCCTTTATCAAGCAACTGTCCAACACTTAGTAAGTTATGATGCAAACCATCAACATAGAGAACACCATATGTCTTATTCTTTCCATCTAGGGTGATAAAACCTCTTCCTATGATAGGTTTGGGAGTGTTATCTCCAAATTTAACCATGCCACCTTTTTACTTGTCCAAATGCACAAATCTGTCTTTGTCTCCTCTCATGTGGTGTGAACATCCGCTGTCAATGATCCAGTCAGTTCTGATGTCAGCTTTTGAAACTAATGCTAACTCCTATTCTTTTACTTCATCTTCTTTGTCCATTTATTCAAGCATCTTCTCTATGTCTTTAATGGCAAAAAAATCCAATTTCATCTTCTCCTGAGTCATCATCAGTTACACCATCCTCAGCATGATAAAATTCCTTAGTGTACTTAGGTTTGTAATCTGATATGAATTTCTTGACTCTTATAGGGCACTTGGATGCAAAGTGACCAACTTTTTTGCATGAGAAACATTTGAATGGTAGATGTCCTTCATATTTCCCTTTACCTTTCCTTTCCTTCTTTGAAATCATAGCAATGATTTCTTCTAGTTCTCTATCCACTTCTTCATTATTACTAGAGCTGCTTATAGATTTATTGTTGTGGACTGTGGCTTTGAAGGATGTCTCACTTTTAGGTTTTGTCTTCAATCTAGATATCTCAAATGCAGATATTTTGCTGATCAAGGTTTCCCTCTTGAAGTCTTTTGAAAATTGCATAGTCTCATCTAGGATATTGATCTTGCTCTCATAGTTTGCTGTCAATGTGGTCATTAATTGGTCCATTATATCTTCCTCTGATATTTCTCCGCCATTGTTTCTTATACCTGATACTGCTTCATTAATCCTCTGGTTGTAAGCTCTAATGTTTTCTTCAGGTAACATCTCTAAATTGTTGTATCTTTTCTTCCATGTCTTTATGTGCGCATTCTTTGCTTGGATGTCTCCTTCAAACATATCTTCTAAGTATTCCCAAATAGAGTATGCTTTATCTATCTTCTCGATCTCAGAAAATTCACTATCGGATAGGGCACTGATTAGGCTTCTTTGGAAATTACATTATTAGTGAGCACTTCCTTTTATTTCATAGTAGAGTCATCAACTGCAAGATCTTTCAAGGTGGGAATTTCAATTTCTTGAGTGGCAATCTCATAGATCTTAAATCCAACACACATAAGATGTGTTATCATTTTGTTCTTCCAGTCAAGATAGTTTTCTCCATCGAACTTAGGACTCTCTTTCCTGAAGTATGCCATCTGATCTACCTTAAGCTATTAGGCTTTCTCTCCAAGGCACTTGGCTCTGATACCAATTGGTAGAATAGTCCCAAGGATAACTAAGAGGGGGGGTGAATCAGTTATAAGTCAATTTAATTCTTTTCTCCTTCTTAATGTAATTTGATATAAATTAAATGCACATTCAGATAACACAATTGAGTACTCAATAATTTGATTATGGGGAAACCAAATAGGCAAAAACCCCGGTGGGAATTAGCACCCACAAATAACTACAGTAGTTTATAATGATCCCTGTTAGAAGATCTTACAACCCTGTTAGGAGTTGATCTTTACAATGCAAGAAGTACAGAGACCTGGTTAAAGGTAAGACCCTGTTAGTAGTCTTTTACATATAACCCTGTTATGGGTGAGGACTCACTGTCCAATAGCTCACTACTAAGATGGTGAAGGATACAACCTTCAGTATAACAGATATACACTATATCTGGTAAATGAAATATTTGATTAGACCTGCTGTCTTGATCAGTTCCAATGAATTGCAATCTACTTCTGTTTCTTCACATAGATCTTCAACTTAATCTTTCTGATTTTCTTCTCTTCTCTGTCTTTTCTTCTTCATAACATTTTTCTAACACTTAGTGAACATATCTGAACTTTTATATGTATCTTGACCAAGGGTAAGGTCACGATGGTATCTGGAAACACTTCATCAACTTCTTTGTCAGCTCAACCAAGCATGCAATAAAGATTAAGACCACGCAACTCAAACTGAATATACGTGATGCTTCACAAAGTCGGCTTCACCAAATTAAGTCTAACATTAAGATTCTGTTGAAACACATTTAGAACCTTTGGATAATTATCTTTAACTCATAACTAAACATGATTACAAACAAGCATATCCCGAAGATAGGCGCAACTCAAGAAATACTGTATTTACGTCAAATCCTTAACAGATAAACTCCAGAAACTGTAACTGCCATAACTGATTAATCATAACTCAACTAAAACTGCATATCTAACTCGGCGTGAATGTACATAGCAACTAGAAAATGTATACACCGTGGAAATAAACACACATAGCTCCAAAGCATCTGTACTGATAATTGCATATAGGATACATGTTGTATATTATATGTTTTCATCAATGGCAAACATACAATCAATTATTTGCACAGAAGCGAATTTCCAACAACTACCACAACTTTTGTGACTAGTAGTTGTTGTGATAAGGCTTACCCATCTTTGTCTCTTTGGAGATTGGGAAATTTCTTGCTAGAGAAATAATTTTTCCCACTCATCCAACGTAGGTGAAAAGTGCATCCATTTGACATGAGACATAAATCATCTATAGAAAGAGATCTATTATATTAAAAATGTAAAGGTTTTCCTCTTTTAGAATAGAAAGAAAAATTGGACTAGCCAAGAAATCATCATTGACAAAGTACTACTCACCAAACTCAAGGTTGCATTCCTTTTACCAAATAATTAGTCAATCTATTCACTTACATATAGTAGTGGAGTATATGGTAGTTAAGAATTTATTGGACAAACCTCCAAACTTCTTCAATGACATATTTGATTTTCTAGTTGCTTACTTCCAGTTTCTTAAGTGCTAAATCAATATTAATTGAATCTCCTTTAATCACCAACTTATACAATTTTCTATGATAGTATTGAAACATGATATGGAAAAAGGCTTCTAAATCATCGAAACAAGGGACAAGCCGAGGGTAGCTAGAGATGTGATAGACATACATTATAACCTCCTCAAGTGGATGGTATCTAAAATTAACCTGGTTAATGGAAGGGTTAATACCCTTGTTGATAAAATGGTCTCAGCATAGAACAATGTGAACAAAAACCTTACTTTAGAGAATGTTGATAAAATGCTAGCTCTGATCCCAAATGTAGCTAAGGATGTGAAAACTATGAAAATGGATCATGAGGAAAGGATCAAGAACCTTGAAGAAACCATGGATAAGGTACATGATAAAATAAGGGTAGACATGGTTGTGAGTAGAACAATTATGTAGAATCATACATAAGGGCTCAAATAGTTCAAAGAGAAAGTACAAGTTCTTCAAGGTTTATCTGAAGGTAACTATGGTTCTCCTCCTGTGAATGCAAAAGGAAAAGGTGAGAATGAGGCAGTGACTCAACATGACAAAGGTGTTGCACCGATTCTTGGTCCCTCTACCAGAACATGAAGCCATGATAAAGGTAAAAATGATCAAGCTTGTATTGTCCATGATGTTTTGAAAATCAATGAAGATCTGATCCAAAAAAACTAGAAGCAATAAATATGTTAAAAAAATTTCAACAGGCTTTTTGTCTATTGACCCTATGTTTTCCTTTTTTTTTTGCTATTGCTCAGTTGTTGGTTTGCTTATGATTCTCTTATGGTGTTGGAAGCCTATTTCGTAAAGGGTTTTGAGGTACCTTCAAGACATGTTTTACTCTAATAAAAGACATAATGAAACTTTGTAGCACATTTTCTAAGATTATTCATTGGCAAAAAGAATGGAATGCTATGTTAATGATTTTTTTCCTACTTTTTGCTAGTATAATTAAAATTTTGTAGCATATTTTCTAAGATATTTCAAAGTAAAAATAAAATGGAATGTTATTGTTAATATTTTTTCTATCTTTTATTCACATAATGAAAATTTATAGCGCATTTTTAAGAATTTCCATTGGTAAAAGGAAATATAATATTATTTTTAATCATTTTCCTACTATTTTTATCATATTTATGTGAGAAAAAACTATCTTATATTTTTATACATTTTGTTTATTATGAAAAATGCTTTGAAAGTGTTTTTAAATCATATTGCACATTTGAAAAAACAAGAATAATAAAATTTTATTTTATTTTACATCCTATTAAATTAAATTTAAAATTTTATTTTATTTTACATCCTATTAAATTTCAATTTCTCTGACTTCGTGAGGAGGCTATATTATGTTCTAAGCAGCTTCAAAACCTATTTAAATTTAGAATTTAATCATGCCTTTCCCAGAATTCAGACAATGCTTGTGAGCGACCGGAAAACTAATTTTTTTACGTTAAGGGAAAGCATTAATTTCTGCATTTTTTTTTAAAGTGATGATCATGTTTTTTTCCTACTCTGATAGTTTCCCTAGTATATTCCATAAAGCTAAAAAAAACAAAATCCGTTCTTTCAAATATCTTTTATACTCCACATAATCAACTTTAATTACAATTTTAATGTCAAAACAAGGACGTGGCATCATTTTATATCATAGATATAAATATAAGTTTCTAAATATACATTTAAAGAACACTGAAATGTTAGCACAGAAACCTTTTAACTTTTTTCATATTTGAGAAGCACACGAATGTTACTGCCTTTATTCTTCTTAAAGATTATGCAGGACTTTGTGCTTATTCTAAGCAATCACATATTTGCTAAATCCCCATGAATGGGATAATAATGAATACAATATGTGAAAAAAACATGAGAAGCTAATTTAGATGGATAAGTGAGAGATGAGAGAGAAGCAACACTAGAGCACGTGTGAGGGAACGTGGAGGCCGACATTCATTCTGCAAAACGAGATCGTGGTGGTCGAACAGTTTTGTGTCTGCCATGTTCTCATCAACTTTCATACATTCAAAGGTAGTTTGGAATGTTAGTAAGGGACAATCAAATATGTTTGGGTAGCGTAACCTACTCTTCTATCTTGTCTCTTTTTAGGGGCCTCTCTGTTACATCACGTCTACAAGAAATGTAAGTGTGATGAATAAATTCCTTAAATCTGATGAGAATTTAAAAGATCAATATGTTCTTTATATATAAGATTTGTAGGTTCATACTATAAAATATAATTTTGGACAATGGGATAAGACCAAAGGTGTATCGAAATAAGTATAAAGGAAATATGGTGGACTATAATGTTGCTAGTTATATATATATAATTTCTCATGAAATTAGAGAGGATGTACTTAAGTGAAATGCTTGGAATAGAGAGAATATTCATCAAAATACAATCTTCAAGTTTTCTTATGGTTTTCTTGTGAAAAAATCAAATATAAGATGAAATCTATTTAAAAATTTTAATCATTATAGCTGATTTGATATCAAATATTTAATAATCATTATAACTGATTTGACATTCAATTTTTATGGACAAAAATATATATAAATGAAAAAGAAATATTACAAAGAATGTTCTTTCAAGATAAAAATTGTTAAAAATTAGGTAAAATTGATATTATTTTCACTAGGTAGAAGTCTGAATTTTTTTTTAATCTTAGACTGAGCGTAGCATTGTGAGTCCTTTGTCGATAAACGTTCCATCTTTAATATAAGCATGACAGTGAGAGCTGAAATAGTTATTTATGTATTACTCAATCTTTGTGTTACTGATAATATTACCCGACTTCTAATCAAATATCTTCTATGATTAGAAATTAAATGAAAGTTTTTCCTTGATGTTCACAAGACCAGTCAGTCTACGAGATCGACGAATTGGAACTGAAACTACTTGAAATAACCAGAAACAGTCGAAAGTCCAACAAATTACTTCTTGCAGTTCTTTGACTCTGCTGATCTTGCTTCTTCTGTTATGGATTTTGATCACATATGTTGCCAGTTTAGCTATTTTCTCCTTATCAATAAAGTCGCTAAAAATCTGATTTTGAATATATCTGTATAAATCTACGGATGCTTCCGTATGCCTTACACTCATGACATAGTGTCATTTTATCTCTACTAATCCCGATGAACAGACATAACCAATCTTTATCATCCCACTCCTCTTTGAATATGAGAAAAATGTATTATCGCAAAGTTTTCATAAAACATCAAACTTTTTCTTGTTAAATACTCTCTAGATTACTTTAAATGCTATTAATCAGTGCTGGAGGAATACCTGTTTTTCAGGTAATATCGGCTGAAAACTTGAAAAACATATGCTTGCTAAAAATTCGGAGCTCACGTGTCGATAAATCTTGCTTTTTATCATGGGAACATATTGTAAAAGACACCCATTACAGGCCCATATTTATTCTTATTCCTTGTGTGTTTCCACGTTTTTCAGCAACTTTCAACCAGTGACTAAAATTTCTCAAGTCAATATGTCTGTGGTATTGACATGACATATCATTCATTGAACTTAAACACGATTCCAATTATTAGTGTTAATATTCTTTTAGCTGTTTATATGATGGAGTTTTAATATTTTTAAAAATGCTTTAATTTGTATATGCAGTGATGTTTTAATTATGTTGATTGAAGTTTATTTATGTAATTCTTCAAAATTATTGTATATATGCAAAGATTTTATTGATAATGTTAATATTCTTTTAAATCTATAATAATATATCAATTGTTTATGCGGCACATCTCTTACATGTAAAAAGGTAATACCTTAATTCAGGGTACAGGGTCTTTGGATGAGATGGTGTTTTAAGTATCTCTAAACTATTTTTATATAAATCTTCCAAATTAATGAGCATATATAAACAGTTCTATTGTCAATGTTTATGTTCTTTTAACTCTAACAATACCCCAGTTATTGAAAGTAAATAGGTAATACCTTAACTCCAACGTACCAGATCTCTATATTAAGTAATATTTAAATTACTCTGACCGAAGTTTCTCTACAAAAATCCAGCATAAACTTATTCAACAAAATTGTAGCGAATATACAATACACTATCTATTTATGTGGAACCTGCTTCCCAATATAATAGCATTGAAAAAAAGTATGACAGAGCGCATAAAAAGATTACAAAAAAGACAAGCCCCAATGTTCAAATCTCTAAATATCTCTACTATGTACAAATTGCGAGCTATACTAATTGTGGCAAGCAATACACTCTAACTGATACAAAACTTGAATTCCCCTCCCTTGTGTTCTATTTCTGCAATTCCATGATCAACTGTTCAATCTGTGGCTTGGAATTGTTTCTGAGGAGGCGGAGAACATTGCGAAAGAGAAGAGGGTCACAGGGAATAAGAAGGGGTCCTTGCTGGCAGAATCCAAACTGCTCTTCAGCCTTGTCCAGCAAAGCACGGAAGAGAGGATGATTCACAACTTGAGCAGGGATAACAAAGCGTTGAGGTTGCTCTAAAATGCCCACGTAGACTGCCAGGTGGCCCTTGGGCACATCTGGAGGAACCCTCCCTGACTTGGTGTAAACTTTGCTTCCAAGTCTCTGAAAAATTCTGCTTGCTTTTCTAACCTCCATGAATGGAGGAGTTTTATTTGCAATTAATGAGTAGAGGAAGGAACTTTTCTGAGAAATTATGGGGAATGGAGAGGAGGATTTAAGGACGCGCAGGCACAAACACACACACACACAACCGACAAGGCTTGTGAAGGGAGGGTGGTTAGCAAATGGGAATGTGGTCCGTACGGGTGACACAATTCCTGATTGTTAATATTCCTGAATACAGAGATGCTTTACACTTGGTTTGCTTTCTGTCCGCCTCTACAAGTGGGGAGGTTTGTAGATAGTCACGTCCAATTTCGAATCATTTCCAACGACACTCAAGTATGGGTTTCCTGTAGCGTAGGCCCAGGCAAGTGGCTCGCCGTTTCAACGCCTGACTTTATGAAACAGCGATTGTTAACAAATATATATGTTTATTTGTATGAGTATTTTATATCTGAATGAGTTTTTAGGTCCACATATTGAAGGGTGTCTATTTGTCAAATTCATTTTTACAATTATGTTGTATTTTTTATTATAATTTCAAATATATATCAATATTTGATTTCTAATAGACTTAATTAAGTGCATTCAATTTCATGATAGATCAAAGACTTTTTTTTTTTTGAAGTTTGTTATATTTTTGAAAAATAATGTTTTTTCAAAATTTTAACAATATTATTTAATAAAATAATTATAATTTTAAAATAAAATTATATGAAATTTCTTAATTTTAAATTTGATTGTTTATTTTAATATAACATTTCATCTTATTATTTAAGATTATGAGATTAACATCAAAACAAAGAAATCTTATTTTAAATCCCATTAGCTATTCAACCTCGAGCTCCTAATTATCCATCTTTTGTATGAAGTGAATCACATTTTGTGCCTTTACGGTTACCACGTTTTGAATAAAAAAAACAGCAATGAAACGTGGAAGACACCAATGCAACAGGCCTTGTTAAAGCATGCAAACTTGTTTTTTCACACAAGGATTTGAGTTTTTTTTCCTTGAAACAAATAGGAAATTCGTTACGATGGTGTGGGTCGTGTGGGGGTCTCCACTTACATTCATCTTCTTCATTTTTAAGCTGGCAGAAAGCAAACCATTTATGTATTTTTTATTGATAAAATGATGATTTTTATTAAATGTTCTACAAGATTATATTTATGCAATGTTTTTAAATTATATTTATAATTATAATAGACAAATTAGTACATGTGTAAATTTTTAATATATTTTTCAGTTTATTTTAATAAATGATTTAAAATAATTATATGTTGATGAATGGGATATTTTTGGGTTAAGTTCGATTCATATTTTATTTTTTAATTTTATTTTCATGCATTTTATGTTATATTTTTTTCTTTTTTGTCCTTAGTTTACCACACTAATTATTATTAATTATTTATTGCACTTACTTCATATATTTATTCCTAATTTAAATTAGCGCTATAATATTTTACTTCAATTAGAAGAGCTTCATCATAAAAGATAAATCTAAGATATTAAATTTAAATTATAATCTTCTTACTCTCTTCCCTATTTGCTTGTGCTGATTTGGTACATATTTGCACAATTTATTGCCCATGAAATTGTTGAACAAATTAGTTGCAAATTCGAATAGAATTCAAGACTTGATTTTACATTTTTTTTGTTTGAAACATTCAAGTTGCATTTTTTCATAATTATTACGTCTTGAAATAGAGAGTTGAAAATTTACCAATAATCATCAATCAATTTAAAAATAAATGTAATGATCACATTCACTCCTAAAAACCTAAGTTTTGATGTGAAAGCATCAAAATCTTGACACTACATTTGATAGGACTATTATAGACCATACAATGATAATTTCAAATTATAAATCAAGTTTACATTTCATTTACCACAAAATTATTAAGATGTTTCACATATATTTCCTTCTCAAGATATTCATGCAATAAAATAGTTTTAGCATCCAATTTATCTACTTATAAATCATAATAATATAATTTATTTTAATATGAGACTCCTTCAAAGGTATAATTTCATTAATATGAGAAAAAAGTAAACTATGATTTTTTCGAAATGTGTTAATTACAAGGGAACATCTAGGACTCCCATGACATGAATCTGGCCCTCCTATCCAACGTCAGCTGGGACCTAATAAATAATACTACATATTGGGCTGACATTATGATAGCTAAGTATATGCAGAATGCAAAAGGCTACAATGTTTTGGATCGTTACTTGTCTGTTGGATCCAACATTTGGAACAATCTTGGTAAAACTATTCTCACTCTTAGACAAGGTTGTTGCTGACTTATTGGGAATGGCCTTGCGATCATATTTTGGAAAGACTCTTGGATCTCTCAGCTTCCACTTGAATTCCATCCCTTTTTTCTTGTGTTGGAGTCTTTTCTAATGGAGCATCTTGGTCCCTGGTAAGTGATCACTGGAACTCCTTCTCCCCCTCGAAATGGAAAATTGACCCTGTCTAGTTTGAGGGTCTCCTTCAAGATATTGCTTTTCAATTACTCCAACTTCTCATTACTATAAGATTCTACAAAACCAACTAGCCAGATCAGTTTGTTTGGATCAAAAACTCTTCTAGAGAGTACTCGGTCAAGTCTAGATTCACCCTCCTTTCCCCCTATTGGCCTTAGAGTTTTGACTGGTCAAAGATGTGGACTCTGAAGGTGATGCCCAAGGTCATGTTCCTTTGGTGGACCATCTGTCACAGAAAAATCCTCACGCTGGATAATCTACATAAGAAAGGTATTCAATTGGTTAATCACTGTTCTCTCTGTGAAAATAATGAGGAGTCTATCAATCATCTTCTTTTCTCATGTCAGTATGCTTGGAGTTTGAGACAGAGGTTGATGGAATTATTTAACTAACAATGGATCTGGTCGGAGGATCCTCATGTGGTCTCAGAGGATTGGATCCCCCCTTCCTCTCACCCTTTTATAAAAGAATTATGTTGGCACTCCCTTCTTTATGTGAGCTGGTCCCTATGGAAGGAGAGGAATAATCAAATCTTTCGAAACAAAGCTGCCATTGACAAGGCCCTCTTTCACTCCATTGTTAACAATATAAAGGAAATCATGAAAAACATTTATCACTCTAATCATCATCCTCCTCCTTCTGAGGATTGGGCTATAGCGAGGAATTGGGGTATTTCTAACTATCTTTTCATGTAAAAGTTCCCTGCTATTGGGCTTAGAAATATGGTAAGGTAGTCCCCCCCTAAGCTTGGATGGGTCAAATTAAATTTTGATGACTCTTCACTTGGTAACCTAGGACGGGCGGGAGCGTGTGGTCTCAAAAGAGACATGTTGGGTGTCATGTTGGAAGCATTCACAATGAACTTTGGGTCCCAGACAACCGACTTCACTAAAGTCTATGCTTGTTATGATGGGGTGTAGTTAGCGGTTAGACGTGGTTACCGGAAGCTTGTAGTGGAAGGCGACGAAAAGAATGTTATCATGAATCTAACAAGGAAATGTAAGCCTAGATGGGACATGGCGAATGCCATTCAAAATATATCCAATCTAATTGCCAAGTTGCATGATTTCTGCTACATTCACACCTTTCATGAGGGGAATCGAGTAGTTGATATGCTTGCAGTAGAGGGTCACCTACACAATGTTCATCATTTTTTGGAATGGAGCAGATTCATTTCTAGAAGTGGTTTTTGTGGAAATCTTGAAGGATATTGCCAAGTTGGGCAATAATTAGATTATAAGTTAACTTAATGATCACAAGCAAGGATCATAAATTGTCTTGGAACTCAAGATTTAATTTTTTTTCTTTTTCTCTGGTTCTAGATTTTATTTGTGCAATTTTTTTAGAGATCATGATCTTTTCTATGGGTTTGAGCATTTCGTTGTGTCCCTAATTTTTAGTTGTTGTTGGGTCTCCGTCTGGGGGAGATTTTTTGGCCTACATTATGGGAGGAGATTTAAACCAAATAGAGTTGGATACATGTGAGGAGTATAGGAATGATTCAAAGGTGTGGGGAATTATCCAGGAGGGTCATGTTGATAGTTATATTGATGGCATGAAGGGTTATAATCCATAATTTTTAGAGACATTCTTTGGTTCGTGGGTGGATAGAAAGGTCTGCATTGGGAGTTTTTTGTTCGTGGTTTCAGCAGAGATGATTGCGGCTGTGATAGGTCTCATCATCGAAGGAAAATAAATGATTCGTAATTCAAAGGCCAACTTCAAGGAGGATTTTAGGACATTCATCGACCCCGATGAAAAAGTGTTGAGATTGTAAAATGACTTCCATAGAGATGAGCTACCCAGTCAATTAAAAGTCATTGTGATGATTCTCATCAAGTTTGTCATGCTTGAAGGTAGATTCAAGCGCTTCCATTCACATCTTTTTCCAATGATGAATCATTTTTGTAGAGGTGTTAAGTTCAATTTCCCTTTCTGCACATTTTCTTCTTAATTGACCAAGTCTGTCTCTAAAGCTAAAGGTAAAGCTAGGATTCCCCTTCATTAAGGCCTTATCTCACACCTGTATAATTTTCATTTGAGTATCGTGTTGTAAGCGATCCCTTATCCATCCATTTCCATTTAGCTTAATTAACCTTGTGATACCTCTATTTGTCCTTCGGTCATTGAAGCCTCTACCATTTTCCCTTCTTCTGGGACCACTCATGCTAATCTTGTCAACAAGAAAAATACAAAGCTTTGGGTTTGGACCAGCCTAAGGAAGATATTATTGACCTTTCTGATGACTCTAGATAACTCCACGACCAATTCCCCTTCCTTCACTAGGTCTCCCCTTCCCCCAAAATCCATCTCATTTACTCTGGCAACCCTGATATTCTCATAAGTTCCCCTCCCTCCATGTTAGCCAAAACCCCTACAGGTTTCTTATGATTTGGAGACCTTGGGAAGGAAAGTGGATGAGCTCTTTGTTTGTTACAATAGATAGAATGATGTGTGTAAATGGCTCATCCTCCAGCTGCAAATTGCTAGGAGGAAAATTAACAAGTTAGTGGTCATGGCTAAAGCAAAAAAGAAGGTGGTGGACTTGATTAAGGGAAAAAGGTATGATAAATTGTGGGATGTTGCTGATGCCTTTGGTAAAAAACATAACTATTGGGAGATTATTGAGGATGAAATTATTGAGTTGAATAACTAGATTCCCTTTGAGGATGAGAAAATGGAAATGATTAATGCCCTATCCAACATGATGGTTAACCTGGCCCATTTGTACAAGCAGTTTGTTGACTTTTTCTCTTATAGAAAGGATATGCTAGAGAAGATGAGCTAGTCTATCAATTCCATTTAGGATGAGTTGTAGGAAAGGAAGGTGAAGTGTAGGAGGAAAGATGACAGTTTGTAGATGGTTCTCTTGTGGGGAGGGGCAGGGGTTGTTTCTGGGGAAGCTATCTCTGCTAGGCCTTTGAAATGTGATTTCTTCCTTCACAAGCTGAAAGAGAACAATGAATATTGGAAGGAGGTCCACCCTCCAGTCAAATAGTTGTGCTGGTTGGTCTTATTTTTTGATATCCTAGAACTTTTAGTGTAGTTTGCTGGTCTGGTGATCTAGTCTTAGGTATTTGTTTTTTTTGTTGTTCCTGGTCTTTTGATTGTTTATGCTAGGTAGTTATTTTTTTGAATTCACTGCTGGTGAATTCTTTTTGTGTCATCTCTCAGACTTGATGTTACTTTAATTGTTAGGTTTGGGCCATTTCCCTCTTGAATTAATAAAAAATAATCAACAATTGGAAGGTGGTATGGAAAAAATAAGAGAAAAAAACTTATAAGTTGTGTAATTCTTATGTAGATTCAAGTTATGATTTAAAAGAATAAAAATATATAGTTTTAACTTCAAATCTTTTATTTTGTCTACTATTGTTAATCGAGTTACCTTATTCTATTAGAAATAAATTTTACTAGAAACCAATTTTTTTTAATGATTTGTTGATATCAGATCACGAGTCCCTAGTACATAATTTATGGATATATTTTGATAATTTTATATTTAATATTTTATTTATCATTTATTTTTGAATTAGTAGTAAGAAGTTTTTAGAATTGTATATTCCATAACATATTTCTCTTGACATATTTTTAGAAAATATTATTTAATTGAAACAAGGACTTCTTTATGGAATGCAATATATTTTAAAGATTTTTCTATCAATGCTTTCTATTTTTTCTAGTATCTTGATTATAAGTCTATATTTTTATATAATAGATGTAGATTCAATATAAATATTTTTAAAATATTATATTAAATAGAAATAATAAATTCTATTCAAATTTTAAAGCTAATACTAAGGATCACATACTTATAAAGTTGTATTTCTAAATGATATTTGATGTCTTAAAACGTGAAGCAAAGTTAAAATTTTGTTAGCATTTTACTCCATTAAGGGTTTTATTTAGGCCTATGGATGTTTATCCTAAGATTTTTGGTGTAATATGGTTTGAGTCAATCTTGTCAATCAAACCCCTTCTAAATAGATTCCTTATATCATTATTTTTTGCTTAAAAAATACTGTTTCAAGAAAAAATAGGATGTCCCATAAATAAAACGTGGTATTGTAGGATTCAACATGAGACCCCTTCCTCTTCCATTCCTACATCTTATGTTACCTCCACCATTTTTTTCCATTATCATTCTACTTATATCTTATCCCTTCAAGAATACATACCTACTAGTACCATTCCCTGAACTCATGTCCATCATACCTCTCTTCCTCCACACCCCATGACTAGTTTACATTTTAGTGGGATTTTTAATTTCCTCCTTTTCATGCTATGAAATTATCTTTTATTTATTTCTCAACCTTTTTGCAATTCATCCATTGTTTTTCGTGCTCATCATATGACTACTATTTCATCTTCCACCTTAGATACAATATTTAAGGAATTTACTTAAAAAGAAAGGAGATTATATACCTAATAATGAAAAGTTGACAAAATTATACTGGTAAAATGAAAAACTACCTAACTATCCAACCAATGATAACATACACCATTTTAATACTACAAATAATAATTATTATTATTACAATGAGATTAATCTGATCATTTCAAACACAATTACAATATAAAATTTGTTAATTTCAATAAATTCAAACTTAGATCTTTATGAGATAAACACTATAGATATAATAATTTCTACCAACATACAACTAGTCTTGAACTTATTTATTCTTCAATCAAACTCTCCTCAACAATACTTAAAAATGATTTTGGCCACTAATAAAAAGGTTTAATGGTTCCACTATCATTGTCATGTTGTTAGATAGAAGTACAATAATTTCACAGGCTACTCAAACTCAACCTTCTGAACTTATAAGATATTTGTTTTCGATTTGATCTTTTAAAATAAGAATTAAGTAAAATTGATAAATAAATGCTAATGTGAAAGTGTTTTACGAAGTTGGCACGAGGATAAGTTCAAGAAATGGGGAAGGATGTTTTGAAGCACATGCCACATGTTTTCTGCCCATTCAAATACTTTACTTTCCACTTCTCATGTCATAAAGAAACAATTGGACAGCTTGATTAGTGTCATTTTTCAATAGTTTTCTTTGGATAAAAGAAACACGTAATTGAAAAGGTCAATTATCATTTTTTCTTAATATTCTGTATATGATTACTCTAATCATAATAAACTTATACTCCTGAAAGAAAAGTGGAGCACAAATGTAAAGGTGATAGAGAAGTTCTGCGTAAATTCAGTAAGTTCTTATTTAAATGTACGTTTTGTGGGTTCTTCCTAACCCATAGAATTTCGGGCGATGCGAAAAGATTAAAAGATGATAGAAACATTTAGCAGACAAAATTTAGTGGATAGTAAAGCGAACAGTTATAACTGCACTTTTCAATGAAAAAGTAAATAAGGCGCCCATAGCTTAAAAGCTGGCAACACAGACAATACTCCTGTTTCTTTGATTGGCGGGGTCTGCCAACTTTCGTTCTCATTTCCATCACATAATTAATTTGTGTTTGTTAATAGTTCAGTGCGTACTGGCAGTACGCGCAATGGAAGCGGTTAAAAATACGGTAAGTTGAAAAAATAACGAATATTAAAAGATTATGTATGATGTGATAAGAGCAAGATATATAAGTTATGTATAACGTAATACATGTGAACGGTGAGATCCATACTCAATTTACATGAATTCTGATGCACTCTAGATAAAGAATTACAATCCACGTAATGTAATTATGAATTGAACCATGAAGTATTTTCATCATTAACACAGATTTGTTTCGTATGGATTAAGATGTAAATTTTCATAGATTTGTCTATTTAAATTTTAGAGTAATTAACAATAG
Source organism: Thuja plicata (assembly GCA_018584345.1). Lineage (NCBI taxonomy): Eukaryota > Viridiplantae > Streptophyta > Pinopsida > Cupressales > Cupressaceae > Thuja > Thuja plicata. The sequence continues at coordinate 289,447 of MU225458.1, read as the reverse complement.
AAGTATAACAATTTTCACATTTGTCAAAATTTCAATGAGTCAACCAATCTTTACATATTTAATTGAATTCGAATTTATTCATTTGATGATCATAATTAAATTGATTTGAAATATTCCTTCATGATTAGAGGTAACAGTCATATGATTTGTTTCTAAATAACACTTAGTCTACCATATAACTAAATCGAGAATAATAAACAATTATTAGTGTACAAGACTTATTTTTCTAGATAATTATATTTTTGTTAAAATCAAACATGAGTAACAAATTACTATTTAATATAATTAAATACAAATATTTTTTACAAATGTAATACTCTTAATCTCAACTTTATAATTTAAAAGGGTGCAAATGTAAGTAATTTAGCTACAAATAAAATTTAATTTAATTTAACATTTTGAACGTAAAAGACATATATATAGATAGATAGATAGATAGATAGATAGATAGATGATTTACATAAATATATATTATATTAAATTTTTAACTTAAACTCTAATTTTTTAACAATTACATTAATAATAAGCATATCACACAATGTTTTATATCAACACCCTGACCTGAAGTTGTACAAAAAAAACTAAGCAACAAATCTAGAAATAAGACTATACATGAGGAAGGAAATATCCACATTGGAGACTTTAAAACATGAATAGCTTTTGTCAAAGAGGACTGAATTTTCGTGTGCTCTCCCTAATGTCAACATCCAATTCAATTTGAGTGGTGTAGATATACACCTCAATGCCACATTGTGTATTAATCACCTAATAAAAAATGACTAAATTATATTTAAATTCTTGTAGTCAATATAATTCTTGGCAACTTGGCAAAGAAAGTTGACCCAAGCATAGTTTGAAAATTCTTCGTTGGCTAGGAAAAGTTTTGATGTAGAAAACCTACCACTTGTCATGTTTTTTCCATCTCACTAGAGCCTTAGGAATGCTCAACCAATATCAAAAGTTTCACTAGAAATTTGAGATGTCATGTCCAAATTGTCTCATTTTTCCTAGTTGGCATCTGATTTGTCTTAAATTATTCATCCTTAATCAGACATGGAATTCTACAAGAAGCATTTGGAAGTTCTAGTGGAAAGCACTTTTTCGCCATGTAAACCTCCACAACACAATTTATAACCTCTTTTTATAGAGCGTTGGGGTCTTAGGAAGGAAAATAGCTCTAGTGAAATTAAAAAAAAATTTCATGGCATACAACACATGGACTATCTTTGTTTTTCTACTTAGGTTTTGGAGCCTTGAAATGGTCCCAATGGAATGACAGTTATTGCCACTTGAAATGTCACGAAAGCCATGTGGATCTTGTCCATATTCTTGTTGTAGTGTTGGAGCTCAAAAGAAGTTCCAATAAAAGAGTAAGTTCCAATTGAATGATATTTATTTCCCTATTAGGTTCCACATAAGTTGCCACATCCACATATTTTCCTTCTGCACTAAGACATTGGAATCCCATAAAGGTTTTAGTAGAATGAAAAGTTATAACAAAAACCAATTTATGTTGATATGTATGTCCATGATGTAGGACATAATTCTTGTTCTTTTGGTCTGATGGTACTCAAAAGATGTTCTAGTGGGAGAATGATGTTCTAGTAGAATGAAAAATTAACAAATCACCTGCTATGCCAGATTCTACTAGGGGGATGGAGCCTCACAAAGGTTCCAATGGAACGAAAATTTCCTACAAAATTAAAATCTTTCTAATGTGAATGCCTACATAGAAAATAATTCTTGTTTAGTTGGCCCATTGGAGCTCAAAAGAAGTGTCAATGGGAGAAGAAAGCTCTAGTAGAAACAAGAAACATGTCATTTAATCCTCCAAATTGAGGCAACAAATAATTCTCAATGGAAGCACAAGTCCCAATAGAAAATGTTGACTTAGACAATAGGGTTGACCATTTGGCACACTTAGAGAATAACATAAATTGTGATGTAATAATTACTAGGATTGCATTCAAGAAGCCACAAGTTTTGTGACTAGTAGCTGTTGTGACGAGGCCCCCCCATCCTTGTTGCTTTGGAGACTGGAAAATTTCTTGCTGAAGAAATGACTTTTCCTACTTATGAAAGAAGGTGCAAAGTGAATCTATTTGACATGAGACCTAAATTACCTATAAAAAGATATATTAGACTAAAAATGTAAAATATTTCCTCTTTCACAATAGAAACCAAAATTAGATCAGCTAGAAAATCATCATTGACAAAGTACTACTTTCCAAACTCAAGGTTGCATTCTTTATGCAAAACATTCAGTCAATATATTCACATGCATATAGTAGTGGAGTATACAGTAGCTAAGAATTAGATGAAAAGCTTTTAAACTTATTTATGACATATATAATTTTCTAGTTGCTTAATTCCCCCTTTTTAAGGGCTAAGATAATGTTAATAGAATCTTCTTCAATCGCCAACTTTTCCAATTTTATATGCTACTATTGAATTAGACATAACCACTTCAATGTTTCTAATTACTACATGAACTAAGTTTTATTCCTTGATAAAAATTATCTTATTTCATTCCCAATAAATATTCTAGACCAAAGTAGCTAGACAAAAAATCTATATAGTTTCAAAGAAAGATTTATTGTAAAGAGTTGGGGCCAAGATTGGAAAACACTGGTTAAATCCTTCTGAACATGGGAGTGATATTGAAATTTATTTGATAGCGACATGCACAAAGAGTAGGAGAATGAAAATTTAAGTAGGAGATGATTTATTTCTTCCTTTTGATGCCCATACAGGACACCTTTGAATGAAGGTGCAATACTAAGAGATGTCAATCTATCACTTGTTAAAAATTTTCCTCTTGAAGTCAACCTGGTAACAAGCACTTTCTTTAGGTAGAATTACATATGACTAACAAAAGTGCATAGTACCATGATCTAGCTAGAGCATCTTGATTTGTTAATGATTAATAACCTTGTTTAACTGTGTAACACCGTAAAGGCAATGGGGTCCAAAGTAGATCCAGTCTTATAAGCTTTCAAAGTGAATAGACCTCTATTTCAGTTTATTTTCTAGCAATATGCTTTCATCTAGGGATATGGGAATAGTAGAGAGATCCTTCCATTAGACTACTTGTATTACCTCATACTTCTTTAAAACCCAATTTAAGATTTTACTTTGTCCTCCCATGCTTGTTTTAAAGTTTTCTTTGTCTCTTGACATAGTTGGTTAGAGGGGCGACTCTATTCCATGAATATTACTAGAAGAGATCCTTGTTTCTATCTTGGACAACCTAGGATAAGTAAGGAAATATGATATCTTTGTATTTTTTTGTAGAGTTCCACATTTTAGAGCATGGAGGAGGATTTGATACTTTAAATAATCTCATTGCTATATCAGAGTCTTGATATATGATAGGCTTGAAGACAAAACATGAACAAAAAAGGAAGAATTTGACTAAAGAAACACTGAGACAACATTACTCAGAGATATATGAGGCTTTTCTCCATCTTCGTATGCTATATTTTTACCCTTACTAGTTCACAAAACACTAGAGGAACTGCAACATTGATCTCAAGCTCCCCTCCACTTTAATCAGAAGAATTTGAATTAATGGCTTAGTTGACATCTTTTTTGTGAGAAACTTGTGTAGGGAAAAGAATATGTCTGAAGTGTGTGTCATTGTCTGACAAAAAACTAATTGTTTCTCTAAGAATCAATATTTTTTGTTGACTAGACCAATCTTGATTACATCGTACACTTTTACATATTCTGACTTCTTTCTGAGGTATCAAACAGGAAACAACCCACCCACCCAACCTTTACCAAGGAAAAGATCATCATGAACCTTAAATCATTCAAAATATACAATTTTAAATATACCCATAAGTGTAGAAATTACACATCCTCACTCTTTTCAACTTATAATTACAATTTGTAAGGTTTAGGAAAATTTTGTCTTAACCTTGTGTAGGAAAAATTTTACTTTTTAATTAAAAAGGTAAATTAGCTAAGATGAAAATAAATCTAATTATACTTATTCCTATGAGGATAAACCTTCTAATTGCAACTAATATGTATGCATAAATGAAAAATGTAAGGAAACTCAGGTGCGGAAACAACTTCCTACACTAATCTCTAAAGGAAAGTATTGTGCAAATTCTTTTAAATCCTTACAATTTTAGATTCGTTAACTACTTTAACAGTGTTATTGCAGCCATATACCATACATACAGAAAAATAGAGAATGACACAATGATTTACCCTTGGGAAAACCTTTCGGTAAAAAACCCCAGCACTCCAAAACTGGCACAATGTATTATCTTCAACACAACGGTTACAACACACTTGCAATGCAAGTTCTTTCAAGAGACAATCGACACTCAAAGATAAATCTAGTAGCACCAGATCATACAAACAATACACACTTTTCCTATATCTGTCTGCAACCCTAAAAAATGCTTATATCATGCACTTTCCTTTTTAGGGCAACTTCCAAAGATAGCCATATTAGGGTTTTACCATTCTTTGAGAAAATAGGAACCCTAAAATTTACCATTGTGGAAGTGTGTACAGCACTCAACTTTATCAGTTGCCACATGTCATTGCATGTCTTCACCCATCATTGAATCTTCTAGAAATATTTCTTACGTGTCATAGGAATCTGTCATAACCATTTCAACCATGATCTCCTTACACACAATTCAAGATGATGACACATCAAGTGGAGTGACACATCAACATGCCAATTAGACATGTACACTCACACTTAATTACATTATTTGCAAGAAATACATTTTACAAAACAAATAATAAGAATATAGGAATTGTCCAAGGTTGAGACACCTTATTCCTAACATTCTCCCACTTGTCAAACACCTTGTAAGAGCAATAGGAACATAACAGGAACTAACCGCTATAGGCAAAAAGGTAGACTCTGAACACCATCTGAACTTCACAATTCCCACTAGTTTCGTTAATGCATCTGCAACATTCTTCACAGTATCTACCTTCTCCAAATTTACCTTTCCATCTTCCACCATATCTCTCACAAAGTGAAACTACACATCAATGTGCTTCGTTCTGGCATGGAAAGTTGGATTCTTTGCAAGGAAAATAGCGCTCTGACTGTCACACCAAATAGTAATCTGTTCTGCATCAACACCAACATCAGAACACAATCTCCTAAGCCAAATGGCTTCCTTACAAGCATGAGTAGGAGCCATGTACTCAGCTTCTGTAGTGGACAGAGCAACCATAGGTTGTCGCTTACTCATTGAACACATAAGCACTAGTGGATCTCCTGCTGTTAATATCACCTGCCCAATCTAAATCCACAAACCCACGAATACAAACTGAATGCGGAGATCCAGAAGAGTTACCATGGTAACATATGGAGTAATATGATGTACCCCTCAAATATCTGAATACTTGCTTAACTGCATCCCAATGTACCTGTCTAGGGTTAGCCATAAACCAACTCAAGACTCCCACTGCTTGGGCAATGTCTGGTCTAGTACAGACCATAGCATACATAAGACTACCAACTACACTAGCATAAGGTACTCTACTCATATCCTCCACCTCACTAGGAGATTTTGGACAATCATCTACAGATAACTTTGTTCCCACTGAAACAGGAACACATAGTGGTCTACAATCTGCCATGTTGAACCTGTGCAACACAAACTTCACATACTTACTCTGACTCAACCAAAGTTTTTTGTTAGACCTGTCTCTACTAATTTGCATACCCAAGATGTACCTTTCTGCCCCAAGATATTTAATCTCAAACTGTGCTGACAACTAAGATTTAAAATTAGAAATCATACCCTTACCCTTCCCAAACAGCAACATATCATAAACATATAATGCAACAATAATAAGGCGATCACTTTCAACTCTGAAATAAACACAATGATCTGATTTTGATCTTACAAATCCAATTGACAACACAAAGGAATCAAAATTAAGGTACCACATCCTAGGAGATTTCTTCAAACCATATAGAGATTTCTTTAATCTATAAACTAAGGATTCTTTACCTTTAACAATGTAGTACTCAGGCTGTGGCATATAAATCTCTTCCTCCAAATCACCATGAAGGAAATCTATCTTCACATCCATTTGTTCTATCTCTAAATCATATGGTGCAGCAAGAGATAACAGAAATCTAATGGATGTCAACTTTGCAACAGGAGAGAATATTTCACCATAATCTATTCCCTCTACCTGTGAATACCCCTTTGCAACCAATCTACCTTTGTACCTTTCAACACTGCCATCTGCACAGAATTTCTTCTTGAACACCCATTTACAGCCAACAGATTTTCTCTTTAGGGAAAGGTACAAGGTCCCAAGTTTTTTTTTTCTCTAATGAAGCCATCTCATCATCCATAGCCTCAATCTAGGAACCTGCATCTTCCATGCCCAAAGCCTCTTTCATAGATCTAGGCTCGTCAGTGTTAGTAATCAAAGAAAAAGCACAACTGGAATCTAACATAGAATAACCAAACCTTTCTGGTTTCTTTCTTTCTCTCGTGGATCTCCTTAAGGGCTGAGGTTGAGGTTGTTCTTCCTCTTCTTCCAAACTATCAGAGTTTCTAGAGCTCTCCTCATCATTAGAACCAACATGGTCTCTCTATTCAGTCTTCTCAGGGGTAGGAGGAAACTGAACAACATATTTTTCCTTTTCTTTTTCACCTAGTTGTAGCACAATAGGAGAAGATGTTAGCTCTCTAAAAATAACATTTCTACTATGCAACACCTTACTAGTCACAGGATCCCAAAGCTTGTATCCTTTCACACCAACACTATATCCGATGAAAATACATTTGACAACTTTGTTTTCCAACTTAGATTTTTTCTCCTTTGGAATATGTGCATAAGATTCACAAATAAAAACACAAAGATGTCTAATTGAAGGTTTCTTACCAGACCACACCTCCATGGGTGTCTTACCAACAAGAGCTAATGTAGGAGATCTGTTAATCAGATAGCAAGCAGTGGCCACAGCTTTAGCCAAAAACCTTTTTTCTAAACCAGCTCCACTAAGCATACTCCTAGCCTTCTCCATCAGTGTCCTATTCATTCTCTCTGCAACTCCATTTTTCTACAGGGTGTAAGGAGTTGTCTTATGTCTCTTGATTCCTTATTCTTTATAGAACTGTTCAAACTCTATGGAACACAACTCACCACCATTATCAGTTCTCACACACTTGATTCTTTTACCAGTCTGATTCTCCACAAGAGCCTTAAATTCCTTGAACCGACTGAAAACCTGTGTCTTACTTTTCAGGAAATATATCCAAGTCCTTCTATTGTAATCATCTATAAAAGATACAAAATATATAGAACTGGAGATAGAAGGAAATTTTACAGGACCAAATACATCAGAATGAATAAGATCCAAAAGTCCAGAAGACTTGTGAGAACTGGAGCAGAACTGAACATGATTTTGCTTACCATAAACACAGTGTTCATAGAAATTGAATTAAAGATTACAATCATTTATCCCCTCGATGAGATTTTTAGTTTTCAAGGTCCTAAGACCCTTCTCACCAATGTGACCAAATCTCAGATGCCACAACATTGTCTTTTCTGTAAGAATCTTTCCTTCCAAAGTCTTTGCACCCTTAGGTACACTTACTGCACTATCATCGGAACCCATTGCCACAGTCTTCTTTACTACTCGTTCACATGGTGGGGATGAAGTGATAGCCGCTCTCTTCTTTGAATTAGAAGAACTATCGCACTAAGCAATGCATGCATCAAGCTGAAACAAAGTACCTCTCCTAGTACCTTTAGCGAGCACCATAGAACCTCTCATCATCTTGCATCAATATTTTGAAAAGACAACTTGCACACCTACATCATTCAGCATACTTAAAGATAATAGGTTTTGTGCCAAACCTAGAATGTGCATAACTCTATTGATTCCCTTTACTCATCCATCAGGAAATCTGATAGTAACCCTTCCGCGTCCAACTTTCTTTAGGTGAGAATCATCACCCAAGTACACCTTTCCACCATCAAACTCTTCATATTTTGAGAACCAGTTTTGATGAGAGTTCATGTGAAAAGAAGCACCCAAGTCTACCAACCACACATCATCAGATGCATGGGCTGCCAAAGCTGCAATAAAAGCATCTCCATCTTCTTGAGATTTTTCAGAAGCTGAATCTGAGCCTTTCTTCTTCTTCTTCAGTTCTTTGCAGTCCCTCCGGTAGTGCCCAGATTTATCATAGTTCCAAAATTTTGCTTTGTAATTTCTAGGAATCTTAGAGCTCCCATGGGATTTGGATATGCCCTTCTTTGACTTATTGTCATTCTGCTTTCCTTTGTTTTTGGATCTCCCGCGAACAACAAGGGCTTCCTTAGACGAATCCGAAGTCTTTCTTCGCATCTCCTCAGATAGCAGCGAAGACACCACATCATCCATATAGAATGTGACTATAGTACTTTCAAGAGCCATCACAAGATGGTCCCACGAATCCAGCAAGGAATAAAGCAGGGTCATACATCGATCCTCCTCCTCGATCTTGGCACCAGATGATGCCAACTATGCAATCAATAAATTGAATGCATTGAGATGATCAGTTACAGATCCACCTTCCTCCATTCTTAAAGAATACAACTTCTTTCTCAGGAACAACTTATTCACTAGAGATTTGGC
>MU225458.1:257098-270294 GCA_018584345.1 Thuja plicata | reverse complement strand
TCAGCTAAAGAGGGTGAATTTAATTTAATTAAAGTGCTAGGACTTTATTAATTAAATTAATTCGATCATAGGATTTGTTTAGCCAAATAGGTATTTAGGAATTAAATGTGATGTATGATTGATACAGATTTAGGATTTTCTGTATTTGACACTCAGGTCGAGTAGAGTTAGTGTAAACCTCAGAATTGCCTAGTACAATAGGACTTTGATGATTTAGAAGAATAACAAATGCAACAAAATTGGTTGGGGTTGCAAGATGCCAATTTTGGGGTGTTACAACAGACATACAAATTATTAAGATATGATATTTTGAAAATAATGTGCTATTCTATTTTATGAATATTTATAAAACATTACCTCAGGTATTTGAGCTACCCGTCTACGTCTACTAGAACAAGCACTCCTTGGTGTTCTTGTACCACCAGCTACACCCTACAATGCATATTATTCATGTATCAATTTAGATTCTTCTATACATAAAAATTCATTTACTTTTAATAGATTTAGGTAATTAATTAAAATAACATGTCAAAACACAAATTTAAACAAACTTGTGTCAGCTCTGTACCATACACCATAGTCAACAGATCATCTGTGAGGGCCATATCCTTAGTAGTGCCTGACATCTTCTCCCATAATGTAAACATAAATGGGATGTAGAAACATCCACACTCGCCTGACTATCTACCCCATCACATATACCATTACAACTTATGTGGTTATGCTCAATGGGTTGGGCTAACCTTGCAAGTGTATGTGATGATAATGGAGCTCACACGAGTTGAGATAATCCTAATGGTGCATCTGATAATGATGGAGTTGGTGTGGGATGGGATGATCCTAATGGTGCATCTGATGAAGATGGTGGTGGCACAAGTACTGATCCATCCTCTCCAACTAAATGAGTGCCATGCTAGATAATGACATCAGTCAATGATGCAGGTGCATGAAGATTCTATATATCCATAGACTCCTTCACCAATACTAGGACCACAACATGAATGATGGGTTTTATCATAGTATGCCTCCTCTCTTATGGTCAGGTAATCCTACGTGCCCTAGGTCTATCTTGTGTAGAGCCTCTTCCTCTACCCTGGAACTCACGAAAGTCAAAGTAATTTGGATTCTCGCCAAGGATAAACTCACAGTACAGCTTCCTCAAAAAATTTAAAGGCACCTCATTATTATTACAAGGTGGTTGGTCAAATACCATGTACCACCTATCCCAAAAATTTGATTTCATCCCCCTACGAGCACACGAATGTATAGGAAACTATTTTGTATTAACTTCTAGGGAATTGCTAGTATTAGGATTGGTAAAAAGGGCACACATGGCTCATTTTTCTATGCCTTTTCTTTTCACATCGTCATATGATAAGCCATTAGCATAATATGTATGACACCTATCCCTCCATGAATCCCATTTTGTCACCTTTTGAGACACCTCATATGCACTATTGGACATTTTTTCTAATGTAGTGGCGAGGGTAGAGTGATGGTAAAGATCGGAAGCCTTCAACCTATTAACTATTATATTAATTTGTTGACTATTTTGGTTAAGGCATTTCACGAGGTCCTCTTGTGTTTTATTTACATGATCTAATGGCACATGTGGAGGGTCTAGAGGTGGCGGTGGTTGTGAACGAGGAGAATTTTGAGGAGGATTTACGGGCGGTGATGGTGGTGGACGAGGAGAATTTTGAGGAGGATTTACAGGTGGTGATGGTGGTGGATGAGGATAATTATGAGGAGGGTTTATGGGTGGTGATGGTGGTGGTTGAGGAGGGTTAATGGGGGTGGTCTTTCATTTCTTTTTGCTCTTCTTGGGTTGTTTGACGAATCTAAAATAAAATTAATAAAAGAAAATAAAAAATTAATATCATAACCTAATTTGATAAAAAATGAAAAAAACAACAAAACAACAAAAACAATAATACATACCTTTCTTACGGGGTGCCATTTCTTGAAAACGTGCAAATTGTTAAAGATATCTTGTTTTCTTCAAAGCTCGATCAGGTTCTTAGGTGTTTTTTTCCACCTCCACTCTGCTGCTCTGCGGTTTAGGTGTTTGAAATGGCCTAAGCCGCGGGCTTCACAAAATATTATATGTTTCTAATAACCCGATCAAGTTATTAGAAACATCTTAGAACCTGATAGCGTTATTAGAAAATATAATATGTCTAATAACCTGATCGAGTTATTAGAAACATCTCAGAACCCAATCGGGTTCAGAGAAAGGTAATTTTTTTTAATAGTATTGTCTAGGGTTGGTTACCAAGCCTAGTACAATTTTGAAATTTCAATAACTCGATAGGGTTATATGAAATTTGAATTTTTCTAAACCGTGTGTCCAGTTTTTTGGTCGACAACTTGGTGCACACACCCACATGTCCTAAATAAACAACAATGAGATTTTTAGAATATATATAATATCATGCATATGTGATTGATGTAAGATTTTAAATCATGCCCTTAGGAAATTCCCTAACTAAACAACAATGAAATTCTTAGAATATGTAATATCATGCATACATGATTGATATAAGATTTTAAATTGGCCCCTTCAAACATGCCCCAACTAAAAAACAATGACATTTTCACAATACAATATTATGTATACATGAATACTATTTAAGATTTTAAATCATCCACTTAAAAACATGTCCTAAGTAAACAACAATGAAATTAACTTACAATACAATATCATGCATACATTCAATGCTATAAGATTTTAAATCACCCCCTTAAGACATGACCTAAGTAAACAACATTGAATTTTTTATAATAGAATATCATGCATACATTCAATGATATTTTTTGTAATACAATATCATGAATACATTCATTAATATAAGATTTTAAATCATCCCCTTTAGACATGTCCTAAGTAAACAAAAATGAGAGAGAGAGAGAGAGAGAGAGAGTATCCTACTATGATATCTTTCCAATGCTTCTTCATGTTGTCTTTGATCGATTTCTAGTAAATACTTTCGCGTAGACTTATTTACCCTTGTCCTTTTATTTCTCATCTCTTTCCTTTGAATAAATGCTCTTTTAAAATTTCACACCAACTTGAATGCAGTTCTAAATGTATTCCTTCTAAAAAATATGAATTATTCTTCAAATTTCATGTTTAAAATATAAAAAAAATCTTTATTTATAGGAAATCGTTAATAGCCTAAAAAACATTAAATCGATCGACCAGGGTTTCTGTCAAAATTCATAAAGTATTTTTGATCGAAAGTACCTGAGTCATTTTAACTCTGCCAAAATATCAAGGGGTTTCAATAGAAAGTAATTTCTATCAAAACACTTAGGTTTGGATCGAAAGTACTTTCTATAAAACCTCCTATTAAGCATGCTCCACCAAAGGCCGAGATTTTTTTTATTTTTCAAGCCTTCAAAGCTCAATCTAAGGGCTCAAATGGGACAATATTGACAAACCCATATGTAGGACACAATTACTTGGAACGAACTTTCCAATGGTTATGATTTTATATAATTTTGATTTTATTATGCATATGTTTTTTTATGTCAATCAAATATAGGTTTCTTACCAAACATCAACCATTGTGTTCGACGTTCATCTAAAAATAGTAAATGAGAGAAATATTTTTAAAAAAAATATTTATGCACTAGGTATTGAAGTCTTCTTTCTATCATTTTTTTTTTAAATTGGAAAAATACACAACAAGTTACAAGCTATGAAGTGAACGTGTGCCAAAATTATGGTTAAGTCAACTTCAAACGTTAATAAAATATGAAATACTAAGGAGAAAATCATGAAACCAACTGCAGACATTAGATATGGATGTTAAAAAATTAAATTCAGAATAATCAACTTGATATGTACTTTATAAAAAAAATTATGCTCTAAGAAGTGAGTGCCATTCTTTATTTAAATTTTGTTTACAACAATGTACTAGTTTTTGAGGGAGATAGAAAAATGGATTCAAATCAATTACCAAAAAATTTTAAAAAATATATTTAGAATCTAGACAGAAAATCCTAAAAGACTCTAGAATCTACTTCATCTTTAAATTTGTAATGGTTTAATGATGTAATATGTGTCTAAAAGTGAAGATTATTTTTTAGAATGTACATTTCAGTGTAAAAGTAGGCAAAAAAGTGTAACCCACTATTGTGCGTTCAACCCCCTATGCCTACTCTAGATTCCAGGGTTGAGTTTCTTCATCCTTTGTAACTGGGTCGTGATGGATATGGTTGTTAATACTAGTTTCTTTTTCTTTTTCTATGTGTTACTTTGTTTGGACTGTCCATACTAGTGGGTAGGGATAGTGGTATTGTTTCTTCTTGTAGTGAGTTGCTTGCTAATAGTTTTCAAGGGGATCTTGTAGCTGAAAATGGGGTTATGCTAGAGCTTGTTAATGTTTTAAACCAGAAATATATAAAAGTAGTTGCTCAAAAATACAGAATAGATAACTCAAAACACTAGACACATATTTACCCTGGGAAAGCCCTTCTCGAGAGAAAACTCAGCCACACCAAGAAATATCACTTTCTTGAATAATCAAAGTGTCTAAATATGACCTGGATCAGGATAGATCCTATTCTCAGATCAAAATCTTATCCTTAATTACAATTCATCCTCACTTTAATAAATCCTTCACACTGAATAAAGGCTACAAAAATACATCACCCAAAACTAAAATAACATCCATGATAATACTAGGAAGAAAACCCACAGAATAACATATATGATTCCCAATGGAAAGCTTTGATATATAAGAAGTGTTATCTTTCACACAGGATACTCTTGGTATATCACTTAGAGGATTCTACAAATACCAAGTGCAAGACTCTTCTTGAGGAAGTCTTTTTATATTTTAAACGTTGGACTCTTCATATGAACCTATGATACTCTTCAAATTAGTAATTATCCAATCTTGTCTCGGAAGACTCATCTCCTTTTCAAATGGTGATTGTCCATTTGACGCAGATGACTCTTTAATACAATTGGATATCTCTTTATATATCAAACACAATACTTTTTCATAAATGCAAATCTTAGTTTCATCATGAATATATATGAAATACTCTCCAAGTATATTGAATCGACATCGACAAATGTTACTGAAAGATTAAACTGATAAGAATACAAAATGTCTCCAAGATCACACATGGCAAGGAGAACTGAGAACCAACAACCTCAGAAATGTTGTCTTTTATAGAAAGAGGAGATCAATGTAGGTAATAAAAATATCTACTATAGCTACAAACTCTAACACTCTCTCTTAGCAAAGGAGATAATTTTCTAGATTCTCATGTCATGGAGTCTCTCAACATGCATAGTGGCTACATCCATTGTGAAAAAAATAAATTTTATCATGAAATCTCTCAACGTGATATCATCATTTCAACATGATTCAACATGATGTTTACCATGGCTACATCTAGAGGGTGAATAAATACAATTTCTAAGTCATGGAGTCTCTCACATGACATCCTCCATAGCTACTCCTGAGTGTAGATCCACCATATCTACCCTCAGAGGGTGGAACAAGGGATTTCACCTCAAACTTATCTCTCACAGAGAAGAATGCATTAACAAGGTCTTTCACCTCAAACTTCTCTCATATCTAGAAGAATTTATTAACAAGGGCTTGCACCTCAAACTTCTCTCTCAAAGATGAATGCATTAACAAGGGCTTGCACCTCAAACTTCTCTCACAGAGAAGAATGCATTAAGAAGGGATTTCACCTCAAATTTCTCCCTCTCAAAGAAAAATATATTAAAGAACATAAAAGATCATCTGAATGATAAGACTCCCTCTTACCCAAGACTCCCTCTCAATAGGGGAAGCATTCTCTCAGCTTTGATTATCATAATAAATAAATTTCTACTAGGAACAATAAACTAATAGTCTTAAGTTGAAGGTAGAATAAGAACAATATAAATAGACTAAGGTTCAAGAATGCTAGTGAAAGGATCATAATGAGCCTCACTAGACCTAAAGGGATAAGTTTTTGGAATGGAAGAGCATCACTATGAATCCCGTAAATTAGCAATAAACTCTTCAAAAAAAATTGAAAAATGGTTAGGAAGAAAATTTTTCCACCAAGTTGACAACTACTTACACAAACAATGGGAATGATATGGGGTCAAGTGTCTAATCACAAAGCAATGCGTACATTAAAAGGGAATTCCCTCGTAATTAACCATTTGAAACTAGATTTGTTCATTAACCTATTTAAAAACCTCACAGGTTAAAGATTTTGATAGATCAACTTCCATTATGATGTGCAAATAAGGTGTAAGGAAAGTTCTTAAAATATAGCTCCACCTTCAAGAAATTGATCAAGAGCATTGCAAATAGTCTCATAGGTTGATATACATGAGAACTAAAATGTTTGACAAGACAATCTCAACCAAATAGACATTATTCAATTGACTATTTCAAAGGGTTAAAAGAGGGAGATTAAGGGTAAATTGTGAGGGGATGCAAATCCCACATATAATCTCCACCATGTAATAGAACCTATCAATCTTTAGCAAAATCAAAACATTTTAAAAAAACCATCTAGCTCATTTATAAATAAACCAAATCTACCTTAAAAAAATCTATTGATGTAAAACAAGTAGAGCATGCCATAGATAACGAAATATTTACAAATCAAACCCTTACGAATAAATTATCATAGGACCAATGACTTCATTCCCCATAATCACCATAGGAGTATCATTGAGGAGAGAAACAATTTCTTTTTCCTTTGACCATGCCAAGTTTCCGTATTACAAAATCCCTTACCCATAGCAATTCACTTCTCCTTTTTAGTAGAATTTGAAATAGAAAGGTGGAAGGGGGATCTAATCTTGAGAGAGATAGATGTTCGTGATTGACATTTCCAACCATAACATTCGAAGATCCATTGTGGGTAGAAAACGCCCCACCAAGAGACTTGACACCATTCTCGTTCATGGGGAAAAATCCCTACCTGAAGGAGAAATGGCCAAATCTAAAATCAAATCGCACCTAGAGTCCACAAATAGAAGCAGGAAATTTGTTGTTAAAATCACAAAGGCAACTGGTAGTGAGCAAGAGGACACCATAGATAATCCATTCTTCTTCTTGTTTTGCAGATCAAATGTTATCATTTATTTGAAAATGTTACCCATTTTATTGTTTCCACTTGTATGTTTCCCTTCTATTCCAACTGAAAAATATATATGTGAGTGATAGTTCTTCTAGTGTAGAAAGAACATCAAACAATTCAACCTTACTTTCTCTTCCTAAATCATATCCACCTAATTCAAATATTTCATTTGGTGCACTAGGCACTTATCAGAAATATTCATCGATTCAAGATAGAGTGTTGTCTTAAAGGTGTGCTTCATGCCTTAAAAAATAATAGAGGTAATGGAAGGGTTATTCCTAAATCAAATCCACATAATTCAAATATTTCAATTGCTGCATTAGGGACTTATCAGAAATATTCATCGATTCAAGATAGAGTGATGTCTTAAAGGTGTGCTTCATGCCTTCAAAAATAATAGAGGTAATGGAAGGGTTATTGGAAAATATTTATTATTATACAGTTTTATGATGGAGTTGATAAGTTTTGTAAAAGGAAGATTTGTAATTTCTAATAATTTTGCAAAGACTAAATATTTTGTATAATTAATTTTGAAATTTATACTATTATAGAATATTTTGTGCTTCAAATTTAACTATTGTAGATTTGACATAAATCTTGAAAAGAAGACTTTAAGTCATAATGTGTGTTGATTGTTAAGATTAAATTATCTTAGATCAAATGTCTAGAAAATAAATAAATAAATTTTAAATGAATATATGAATTGTGATATTGCTATGAAGACAATATGCACAAACATATAAAATTTGGCAAGACTTTAAACTCTACAACAGATAACAAATTGTCGATTCTCAAGAACTCCCACAACCATATATCCAATAGACCATTCCCTCTAATAGTACACCTATTATTGTAAAAATATAATCTTGTTCTGATTATCTTGATTAATTATGGTAGGCATGGTCAATTATGAGTCAAAATGACGAGGACTTTGACAATCCATAAATCTAAAGGTCTAACACTTAAAGAGCATTTATTGATATGAGAAATATTGATTGTCACGGTCTCACATTCATTAGAATGTAGTGATTGCAACATTTAGCCTATATATATATATATATATATATATATATATATATCTTCTTGATATTTAGAATTATATACTCATATGCGTTATAAAGCATACGCCTCCCTTGAAAGAAAGAAAAATGCCTATGTTCATTATAGACTTTAAATTACAAGACAATTCTTGATATACAATATAGTTTAATCTTCTTAACACCATATATTAAGCATACGTCTCCCTTGAAAAGAAACAAAAATGCATATGTTCATTATAGACTTTAAATTACAAGACAATTCAATATACAATATAGTTTATCTTCTTAACATCATATAGTTTATCTTCTTAACACCATATATTAAGCATATGTCTCCCTTGAAAAAAAAGAAAAACGCCTATGTTCATTATAGACTTTAAATTACAAGACAATTCAATATACAATATAGTTTATCTTCTTTTAACACCCTATATTCTATAAAATGACTTATATTATCAAAGGGAAAAAAATCACATTTCTTTATGACTTTCAAATTAATTAAAAGATTATTATCATTACAAATACGTATTGACACACCCATTGCACATTAAATGTGATTCCTAGTTATGCATATAACATTACAACTTCCACGTGATTGGCTGCATAGCCTGTTTTTTCTTTAAAATATTGAACTGTCTTAATGTTTTGGAAGCAGCATTAAATAGCATTATCAGGTCAGGCTCCTGGCTGACGGTAGACGTTATAACCCCAAATTGGGCAAAATAGTTGACGACATTGCTCACGATATTTGCATATAAATACTATTAAAAAAAGTTATGTATGGCCTATACCTGGCCCGTAATAATAACCGCAAACAGAAACTTAAAAAGTAGCAAGGAATCAACACTGCATTGTAAATGATCCATGCTCAAGTTGTTGCAGGCAATCATCACATGTCACTGTCCATCAAATTTATTGGCCTATCTATCCACTTGTGTGAGGCGGCTCTTCTGAATCCACTTGTGGACGAATATGCTTTAAACTCAGCATTATAACAACACTTATTTTCCTTCTTCACCTGTACTTTTCTTTTCCTAATACTTTTGCCCTCCGTAGTTTTGTTAAAAAGAATTAAGGCCAAGTTGTAGCATTGGGAATGGAGATGAGCAGGGTGGCGAAAATGGTTGGAAGCATCAGGGGATGGCAGAAGTTGTCTAATGTAGGAAGTGGCAAAATATCCAAGTCTAAATACAGTGTCCCTCTTGATGTGCCGGAAGGACACATGGCTGTCTATGTTGGGTCTGGGTGTGAAATCAAGCGTTTTATTGTCCCTGCAATATACTTCAACCATTCTCTGTTTCGGCCATTGCTTGACAAGGCAGAAGAGGAATTTGGATTCAACCACCGTGGCCCCATTCTCATTCCCTGTAAACCTTTTCTATTTCAACAGATTCTCTGTCTTCTTGGTGGAGTTTCTAGTGATATGAGCAATTGAAGTAATCAGCAAATGATAGTATACATGGCTGAAAATGATAGTATACATAAACGATAATGATTCTCTATCTAAATCTCTTTGCGTAGGACCCCGATGATTTAGTTTTGTGACTGGTTGCCGAGCTTGAGGAACTTATGTGTATATAGCAGCTTGTAGGTTTTTTCCACCCGAATGGATGGAACACATAAACATCAGTTTTTCTTTATCTTGGTAATTTTTTATTGCTACTTTCTAGTTTTTTCACACACAGAGGTGTTAACAGTAATTACTGAACAGATTAAGAAATCAAAATCAAAGAGTACCACTGCAACTATAGTAAGTTCATAACAGATAATTTTGTTGGAATATGGGATAGAAACAATTATGTGATGTTGATAGGAGAGAATCTAGTTATTGAGCATTTTAATTTTGTGCTTGTCAAAATCTTAAGTGGAACTTTAAAATCACTCTTAATTTTTTTTTACAGCAGCTTATTTGGCAAGTCCCTCGCTTATAACTAAGTTTCAAGTTCACATCACATCATCAAATATGATGCCACATCACAGGCTTTTTGCCACGATGTCCAAAAAGGCTCCAAAAGAAAATGAGACCAATACTTGTGCACTAGATCATGTTTTATTATTACCCTGATTTAGCATCACATGATTTGTTGCTTTTTAAGGTCAAAGAAATACTTTTCATTCAATTATGAGTAGCCATCATCAATACTAATAATTTTAAAAACATAACTAATTGTGCAATATTGTTAAAAATATTGGGCATTAAATCAACAAGTGCTATAACAATTGTTGAAGCACGTTAAACCAATGGGTCCTCTCCCCATTTGCAAGGATAAATTTAACTATAATTTGGTTTTTAAGATTGTAGTGAAACAATCGGAGGGTGGGCTTTTGTATATTTCTATACACATAGACATACACCACTTTTAAGAAATGACAATATAAATATGTTAAAATTTCATGATGCAAATAAGTAAATCATCTAGATATAAGAATTGGATACTTGTGAAATTCAAAGTTATTAAAAAGCTTATCTATTTCAATGACATGTCCATTAGCCACATTATTATTACAAGTAATAAGAATATAAAACAATGATTATAATTTTGTAATAGCTTGAGAAATTGTTATTGTTATGTAGTTTGGGAAACAATTTGCCACCATGGTGATATATCACAACCAACAATATCCCAAAATTCCTAGAAGAAGGTTGGGTGCAATCCATCAAGTCTAGGTGCTTCATAAGCACCCATGGAGAGAGTTTCTATTCTAACCTTCTAATCAGAGATCATAGAGTGAAGACAAGCATTATCCTCAAGGAAAATGGTAAAGGGGATACAATTTAATAGTTTTACATGAATAATTTTGTTATATTTTTGTTGTTGGTCTAAGTAAAAGGTTGTCCTTGAAGATCAATATCCATAAGATCAATAATGTTGATGAACTCAGCCAATCATCCATGCTATTAATATAATCAATTTATACCTTAAGATTTTTGTAGAAGAAGAGGGGGTAGTTGAAATCACCACGAGTCAACCAGAAAGAGTTCCTATTAGCCACATCTGCAAGGAGATGGGATCCCAAATCAATTTTATAGCATTAACAATATTAGGGGCATGTAAATTGACAAGGTTTCAAACGCATAAAAGACTATTAAACTTGATCACCAAACTACTGATAGAGAGAGCAAGTCCCGAGACAAGATCCAAGTTCCACATAGTAACTGTGCCACTTGAAGTATCTTAAGCATCACTTATAATAAATTTTGCAGAAGGCCTTATGCAGCTAGCAACTAATTAGAAATAACTTTGGGTCATTTTAACTTCTTGAGGGAGAACTACTTTTAAGGGATATTCAAACCTCTCATAGTCCACGAAAGTAATTTCACTTAGGTTCTTAATAGAGGAGGACTCAAAGGTCATCTTCCTCCCACAAGCAATGTCTTTGGCTATCTCCTTCTATCGCGGGTTTTTTAGAGGGTCTTTCAGCTTCAGAATGAATCCATACATCAAATCTCTCACTTCTTTTATTTTTTTGTGTTTTGGTTATCCACTCTTCATTATTAGGTGGACACTCAAGCTAGCTTTAGGGGAGAACAAAGCTTCTTTAATTTGGTTTTGCACCAATAACTCAAAGTAAATAATTCTCTTCAGAGTAGAACCATCAAACATGGGGGGCAAGGGGCTTAGGAGTGATAATTTAATCTTCTTCCTTCTCCACCAAGATTTGAGGGAGGGTGGATAAAGAAATTTTTAAATCAAAAGGGGCAATAAGAGTATTCAAAGGATGAGTGTTAGAAGGTTTTTATCATCAACCAAGGGGGAAAATGTCGACCTTAGTGGAATTGGGGGTCTATTTGGAGGGAGATTTAGTATTTTTATGAAGTCTTATTTGAAGATTTAGTTACCTACCTCATCCATTTGTAAAGAAAGAGGTCTTGAAGTTTTTTTATCTTTAGAGATTAAATGACCCACTTCATAGAGTAGTTTTGGTAGAAAATGGTAAAATTTTCATACAAAATAGGTTGACTCCACTATCCTAATTTTAATTGGAGGATGATAAAATTTAGTAAATAATAACCTATATTTAGCATTCCAAATAATGTCTATGGAGATAAAGTTTTCAAGGGAGTTACCTATAAATTTGAAAATTGCATCATTCTAGAAATCAATTTGAAGACTTGGTAATCTAACACAAACAAGGGTTATTATTTTGAGGCCAATAATGAGATTAAATCTTAGATTCCAGAGCAATAAAGGGATAAGTTTTATTTTCCTTATATCTAGGGTCCATTGGCAAGGATGACAATTAGGCCTTGTTCAAAAAATAAATTTGGAGAAAAAGATCCCACCCCATATAGCACTTGTAGTGATGCTTCCTTTGAGCTCTCACTTTTCTGAGATCCATTGTTGAACCATGTCAATGGTGGGAGCAAAGGAGAAGATTTTTTTGAATATAGAGTTATTCATTGAATAAAAAGTTCTTTCCATGGTTGATTTTGGAAGCTTAATAGATATCGCCCCCCTTAGATTTTGAGAACTTATGGGTCTCACAAAGATCAAGGGGACCTAGAGTATTGTCAACAATGATGTTTTTTTCTCTCTTGATATTCAAGGAATCGGGAGGAATGACAGTATCTTTATATGCTTTATTAGTGGAGGTTGTATATTCATCCATATCATGAACAACTTGAGTATCATCGAAAGGTTGGATGATATTAGGGACTCTATGTATAACATTCTCCTCAAAAGTAAAAATTCCACATGGAACAAGAGGAGAGGGACTTATTAGGTGGCAGTAGGATGAGATGAGACACATTAGTGAGTGGAGCAATCCCACCCATAGGAAACCACCATTTTCATGGAGGATTCAAAATTGGAAAAAGTTGGAAAGTTCTAGGGCTCTCAAGTGAGAAAAATTAGGCATATTAAAATGTTATTCAAATACCCCAATGCATAATTCCTAAGTAATCATTCACTTTTTTTATTGATTCCGTCTTCTACACTCACTAGGTAGGTTTACCTTACATTGCTATTATTTTATATGTTATTCTTATTGATGCATATAGTTAACTAATGCAAAGATACAACCAAATGAACTCGATAA
>MU225458.1:238623-257048 GCA_018584345.1 Thuja plicata | reverse complement strand
AAATGAAACAAATCATGGTTATCCATAGCCTGGTTATGCAAACCCTGGTTTTCATTTTTTGGGACTGTTTGGTTGACCTAGAAGATGGATTTGTAAATCCACATTCCAACAGTTAAATCGACGCAGTTCTCCGGACCCGACAAGATATATAAAAAAATTTAATCATGCAAATCTTGGAGTGCATTGGACCCGACGGCAAAGTTAAAATGACTTTAATCTCTATGAAAACCATGGAGATGAAAGTCATTCCACCTCTTTAGCAAGAATTTGGACATCCACATTTTTGAACAAATGGGGATTTGCAAATCCATATTCGCATTCAATTTAGAGGTCACCAAACAAGGAATTGCACCCCATAACCGGGTTATGGGCTGCATAACCCGGTTATGGGGTGCAACCAAACGGGCCCTAAAAGACATATCCATCCCCAAAAATGTAATTATGCTCACTATACATTTTTTTTGATAATATCACGCTCTATCTTAAAAATTATGAAATAAAAAAATAATAATTTGCCTTCGATGTCTAAAAATTATGCTACTCCATTTCTAGATATAAGTTAATACATGATCATAAAATTGGAATTTTCATGGTCCAAGCTGCTCTAGTTCCGTAGTGGATTTTTAAAGTATAAAATTGAAAATAAAACATGGATAGATCATATCATAGCTGGGTATTCCCTTTGGATTGTATGTTCTTCTTGTCAAAATGTGTAGAATTGGTTCATCAAGTTAAGTTGAAAAACAAGCTTTATAGTTGGAGAAACAATGTCTATCATTAGTCCTACAAGATTAAAAATGTGACCTTAGCTTCTCATGTCTTTAACATGCAATGCTAGATTCCATCTATGAGAGGATATGATAAGTTAAATAAAATCATTCATCAAATTTTATGGTTCAATTGAGATAAAAGAAAATGGTTTAAATATATTTCCTAGTTACATTAAATATAATTAAAATCCAAGGTTGATTGGGCCTCTTGGATATATATTTGTTTATTATCTAAATGGATAATTTTAAGAGATGAACGATGGAAATATGGTTCATCACCATATTAATCTATCTTCTCTCAAAAGGGAATGGGAATTTATAAGATGCTTAGATAAAATTCTTCTTTCACAATTTATTTAAGATGCAAATATTGGAAACAAGTTTGGGAATTCTTAAATTGGAAAACTTCTTACTTGTAACATGGTTTAAAGTTTTGACTTCTTTTTGGTAGAACATGATTGTTAAATATCATGGTCTATTTCTCAATATTTATTTTGCAATGAAAGCTTATTATTTATTTTTTAAAAATGGATTTGATAGTTTAGTGATAAATGGGATTTTAATACCTTCGAGTACATTAACAATAAGTGTAGAAGGGTTGTAATATTTGTGAAATTGTATTTTCTTGTGGAATTAATTATGAAATTATGTACACCTATAAAATGTAATTTTCTAAAAGTGGGGCTATAAATTTCTAATCACCAATTATTTTGTTTCTCATTGAAAAAAATTAAAGTATCCTATCCAGCATGTCATCAAATCCAAGACAAAAAAACAACAAAAAATGTAGGTTTCAAAATAAATGTTGAAGAACTTGAGTGGTCAAATTTGGAGGTCTAAAGTTGAGCTATTTCTCAAATTTTCCTTAGAAAATCTTACATTCCAAGTTTCATATGAAGGTCGTATTAAAATTTATAATGGTTTTGTTACCAATTTTTACATCCAACTCCAACTGGCAGAGCTGGGTAGCTGATTCAACTAATTAAGGTACATTTGGTTCATTTTAAACTTTCAAGTTTCAAGTGATTTATTCAAACTGAAAGTAAAAGATGCAAAAGTAAATTGAAAAGACAACAGATGCAGAAAAGGAGAGATCATTTTCTTTATTCATGACGGAGAACATTACAAGTTTATGCAAATAATGTTTACATAGAAATATTAGAAAATACATTTGTGCATTATGAGATAATTCTTAAATTCTTTTCATTTACTAAATGAAGAAAGAAGAAAAGAAAAGGTTGTACAAAAAAGTTGTGGTAACTATGAAAGCTCATGCTACAATTTAGAAAGAGTTGAAAACATAAAATTGAAGAAATAATAAGCAGTGGGAGATTCAGTAATCTGCAAATGACAAGACAACTTAATTCTGGAGAAAATTATCACATTTTTAATTAACTAGTTGTTTCAATGTGTAGACCTAGGTATGAAGACAAGTTACTAAAGGGATATGCTATTTTATGTATGAAATA
Organism: Thuja plicata; assembly: GCA_018584345.1. Taxonomy (NCBI): domain Eukaryota; kingdom Viridiplantae; phylum Streptophyta; class Pinopsida; order Cupressales; family Cupressaceae; genus Thuja; species Thuja plicata. The sequence goes on along the minus strand of MU225458.1, from coordinate 254,809 downwards.
TTTTAACTTGATCATGTTGGAGAAAAGATGAAGATAAAGTTATTGAAGGGACATGCCCTTTAATAGTGAAACCTTGTAACTTAACATTTAAATACATATATGATTGAAGACCCATAATCATTAAACGAACACAATATCTTATTGTGAAACCTTTTGATTAGTATAAATGAAAGGGGCATCATCAATCATCGAGGAACCAACATTTTCATAGAAATATCATCAATACAGTAGACAATAGAAAAAAGAATGGTCAACAAGGATACCATAGCATGAGCAAGGGATGACTAGACAATTTAAAGACTCTGATGCTCGTTATATTCCAAATAAACTTCAAAGAAGATATATGATAATAGAAATGATACAAGCAGTAGTAGATCAATTCAGTCTATGAATCCTATAGAAAATGAACACACTTAGCTATCAGAACAATAAAATAATCAGCAATTAGGTATATCTTCAAGAAAGAAGTTGCTTTGAAATCATTCAAGTTCCTTGAAAAGACACGTGTTGAGAAAAAGATACCATAATTTGTATTTATAAATGGGAAAGAATGGGAAGTAGCAATATTCAGATGGATACACATAAGGTACAAAACATTGCATTGATATCCATTTCATAAATAAGAGACAGAACAAAACTTCAAAATAATTGCAACTTGTCAGGTGATCAACATGTTCAAGGAATATGTGAGAGAGAATTGCATAGTGGCTACATATGAAATGGAAAGATATTTCTTACAACTACAAAATATCAAACAAAGTAAAATAAAACTACAGATAAAGGGAAAGAAATCAGAATTAAAGAGACTAGCATAGAGGGAAACATCTTGATCAAATGCATAGGACATATGGAAATCATTGATAATGAAGGGTAGGGTTCTTTATTCATTCAAAATGAATGACAAGATCATTTTCAAAGTTTGAAAACTAACATCAGGAGATGCAATGATAAGTCTTGTAGTAGATACAAGTAACAAAAGATATTTTATGCAGATTATCATTAACAAATACAACAACATGATCATGATACAAACAATTGAGGACAACTATTAAATTTATGATAGGATCAAAGAAGAATGACTGATGATGCAAAGGGAGTTTAATGACTTATGTAAACACTATGATTATAAAGTGGGAACAATCAAATTGAAGGACATTTTATCATAGCAAGGTATGTGCATGGATTTCTCAATTAAAAATCAAATGGTAAAAAAAAAACCTTCAAAGACATATATGCTTCATAGCAAGTTACACAATAATGGAAATCAACAATTATAATAGTGGAATAACATAAAATGATCTTTAATAGTTAATGGAGTAGGTAACAGATAGTAGTCCTTATTCATCAAAGGTATAAGAAACTAAAAGAGAAAAAATTCTACAATTTGCAAGGTGTTCTAAGGAGATAGAAATCAAAAAGAGTTCAGTCATGTCACCAACATGATGGAAGAGCATTTAGATATGAACACTAGAAGGATTTATATGTAGTTCATTATTGTTGAATGCAACAAATGAACAACTTAGAGTAGGTAAAGTCAAAATATGAGAACAATGTGACATATTTCAAGTTTGGAGGGTTTTCCATTGTTGTTAAGAGAGTTATACAAAAGCATTACTAAGGAGTATTCACCATAACAGAATTAGGGGAACTGTTAAAGAGAATCAATTGTAGAATGTTATAGGATCAAAGTTTCATCAATACCATTGCTTCAGGGTATCAGAGATTAGCTACAAGTATTCACTACCAGAATCCATCATAAAGCCATAAAGGAATAATTTCAATGAACAACAATACAAGCACAAATCACATTAATCATGTGAACTAAAGAACTACTATAAGATTAGTCATGAAAGACACAAAATTAATAGTACTGAAATGGAGTGTAGGTTCAAAAAAGTTACCGTGATCATGAAAATGAACATATATAGCTAAAAAGAGAAATTAAAGTGTTCAAGGTATCTGTCATTCATCAATGCAAGTGTACAAGTGCACTGTCATATTGAGGAGGTTTCAACAATAGATAATAGTCTTCAAAAGACAAAATTGTACACACAATCAGGGAGCTACAGGTGAAATGTGTGTTTCAAGAAGGTGCAAAAAAATATACAGAAACAAGAAAGCCACAAATATGGCCACTAAGGGTTCAAAGTTGTAAGTTTCACATCCCACTTTTCTTCGCTAACTAAACTATCGTAATATGGAGGTTATGTGGAGTTTAAATGCATTGTTGGAAGATACTTTTTTTATTAACCCAGCCGTCTGCATTAATGGTGTGTCTAGAGTCTTCAAAAGACCATCTTCATTCTAGATGAAAGGAAGTAATGGGGAGGACAACACATAGGTAATAGGGAGGGAAGCTTTGTTAAAAAGGGAGACAAGAGCATTGAAAAAAATATGGAAGCAAAAGACAGAAGACTCTCACTAGGTAGAAAGCAGAGACTAGCGCGTGAAGAAGTAAAGAAAAAAATAAAAATAAGGCATGTGCAAAGAAGAAAGAAGGAAATAAAAGACTCTTTGGGGTGGCTAGGAGGGGAGGGGTGAAGGCGAGCAACCTTGAAGACGAGGAGGGTTGATAGATAAGAAAAGACTAACGCAGGCAGAGGAAAAAGCCAGTGCGCTCAAACAAGGAAGAGAAAAAAATAGCGCATGGGCAGTGGAAGGAGAAGGTTTGGAGGAGAGGAAAAAAGTTTTAAAAATAGAGGAAAGAGACAGAATCAAAGGAAAACATTCCATATTTCACTTATTTTACCAAGTTCTTTTCATGCATTGGAATTTTTTTGTGTTAGTATAAAGGATTAAATATCTGGGAATGGTTATTTAGTGTTGTTAAATTAGTTTTGGTGAATTCGCTGGGTGTTGTCTCTTTATTTAGAAAAATTTAAATTGATGCGATCTTTTTATTTGATTTTTTATTTAGTCTGTCATTTATGCATAGTGGATGTTTTTGGATACCCCCTATCTTTCCCCATTATGCAATAAGAAAAATAATCTCTTATGTTGTATCCTTCTTGATTGTCCATTATCTATAGGCAAATATGTGTGATAATGAATCCTTCAACACAGGAGAATTTTTTTTATTTTATGAATTTACTTTGTGCAATGGTCCAAATCTTAGAGTTTTAAAAAACTAAAAAATTTAATGCATAACAACCATATGCTTCTTCGTTGCAAGATATGGAATGACTATTGAAAAGAATAATGACATAGATAGATAATATGATAACATTTTCTTTGTATGGATACATGACCTATAAACTCTCAATGACTGACAATCATTATACAAGATACACAATTGAATCTGACAACTCAATGTCAATCTTCTATTTTTGTTCATACATCTTTCCTTATATACTGGATATAATTTGTGAAGTGAAATCTTAATTTATAAACTATTTTTCCAGAACACTTCGAAAACCTTTTTTCTATGCTTAAACCTCATATAGCATTTTCTTGGTTATTGTTTTCCTATAAAAGAATGGATAAGATTAAAAATGAGTTTTACTTTTTTGTATATTTAAGAATGTATTTTTAGAAATTTTTTGTAGCTGTTAGAATCTAGCGAGAATGGAAAACTTGTATTTATTATTATTATTAATATTATTATTATTAGCTTATATTGAGTTCATGGAAAGTAGAGTCATATCTTGAACGTTATGCCGAAATGTTTTCTTGTAGTGTTTAATTGTTTTTAGTTAAAGAATATTTTGATCTTTGAATATTTGGAAAGGGTGTTGAATATGGAAAATAAGGAAAGGATAAATTTTGTTTATTTGCCTACCAATAGAAGTCTGATCCTCTACGCTTTGGCCAAAGCTATAGAACACATGTTTTCTTAAATGTGTCTGGTTATTTATGTTTCATCTTCCTGAATCTATGATTAGTTCTACTTAGACATATGTGGAAAGTAGTTAGTCTCATAGACACACCAGATTCCTTCTGATCCATCAGTGCTAGGTAATAGACTTCTTGGGTAGGTTCATTGCACTCTTCATTTCACGATGAGCCTCAGGGGAGCTAACCACTCCGTGGTTGGGTTAAGCCCTTGAACCACACTCGTATCTTGAGATTTGCATATGGACAGGTGTCTAATGGCTTAGAAGACATGAGCATGCAGTTGGATAGTTATCTGATGTCATTCATGTTATTATGAACCTATGGTTTTGTACATAATATATTTGTGTTATAATCCATTTATGATGTAAGGTGCACAACAAGTTAGTCGGCATCCTAAAATATTGAACAATTGTAATTTTGTTAAGTACTGGATAATGTTTTAAGATCGAGAGTATGGTTGATTACCCCTTTATGTATTTTCTTGGGGTTTATGATTCACATAATTATATGTAATTTAGAGATTATTGGTATTTAATTTCCTATATCTTGAGTTTTCATGTTGACCAGTTCATAGCGATTGACCATCTATGACTTTTGAATCGACGTAAAGAGAATATTTGGCCTTTTGTTCTTATGTGGCATTTATGGTTATTTTCGGTCATTACATGTGGTGTCAGAGCTGTGTTTAAACACTACATGATCTTGGTCTCTTATTTCTAAGTTGTGTACCTATGTTTGGTGTAGGATTTAATCTGATACCATGAATACTAGGAATAGTAAACGGGCTAGTTCTAGCAATGATCTGAATGGTGAATCTAATGAGAGGTTGGATCAGATATCTTCTCTCTTGCACCAACAAGGTGATCATATGGATCATCTTTAGAAGGATTTGAGAGGTAGGTAGAATGATGAGGAGAGAAGGAAGACGGAAGAAGACCTAAGGCTAGAATCTCAACGAAAACAAGAGGAATATTTGAGGATGGAAGCTCAACGTAAGGAGGAAGAACTAAGATTGGAAACTCAAAGGAAAGAAGAGGGGGATAAGAGGAACGAAGAGCAGTTGAAACATAATTCTGATCTTAGGGCTGCAACAGTACCCAATAACAAAGAAAGAATAGCTGAGGACCTCCTACCTTCAATGGTAAGACCATTAGTGATGAGGCTAAACCATGGATTGTATCCATGGAAAAGTACTTTCATGTTCGCAATCTTTCTGGTGAATCTAGAGCTATGTGAGGTGCTTTTGAGTTGATTGGTGAAGTTGGTACTTGGTGGAACAATGAGATGGAAGAGAAGAGGATGCAACCTAGTGAGATCTCTTGGGATGATTTTCTAGTACTATACCGTAAGATATGGTTACCACAGTTATACTATGATCAAAAAGTAGCTGACTTCTAGAACTTGATACAGGGAGTATTGTTTGTTACTCAATATCATGAGAGGTTCTACCACTTGGTTAAGTATGTACCTCAGTACCAGCAGGATGAGTGGTTTAGAACCCGCAAATTTATTCTTGGACTACATCGAGAGATAGGATTTGAGGTTGACATGCATGAGCTTGAGACTATGGATTTTGCCTTTAGGAAGGCATTGACGAAAGAATAGAAACTACAACAGGTTTCTACAGTAAAGGGTAATCAGAAGACTAATTCCTCTCAGGGATTTAAGAGAAAATTTTAGGATAATTGACCTAAGGATTTTGTATGCCAACAGTTTCATAATATTAGAGGTAAAGGTCAAGGAAGTGCATGCAGGAACACCAACAACTATAATGGTGCTTAGTATCAGAACAAAGGTGCCAAACGTAAGGGAAATAGTAGAAATGAACAATCCTGAGGATAGGAAAGGGCCATTCGATGGTTGCTTCACTTGTGGAGGTGACCATTATGCCAATACATGTCCTCAGTGCATGGTTCATAGAGATGGGAAGGGTCCCTAGGCTCAGGATCTGATTCATGCAGATGTTGATTGTAGGCAAGCTAACTTTCAGGCTACTCCGATCGAGTTGGCTAGTAATATTTTTGGCCAAAATGTTTTCATTTTGATTGATACTACAGCTATAGAATGTTTCATAGATCCTAGAGGTTTTTCTTGTTTATCATTTAGACCTAGATATTTGTCTGAACTATGGACAGTAGAATATAGAAATAGGGTAGAGCTTAGGGTTGAGCAATGTTTATCTTGTAGCGAGTTAGAGCTTCCAAATTTTATGATGCAAGTAAATCTTTATGTAGCCCCATTAGCTTCCTATGATGCCATTTTGGGCATCAATTGGTTGACTAAACATAAGGCATTAGTAAACTGTAAGGACAAGTCAGTTAAATGTCTTGATATTTAGGAGACCCTATAGTACTTTTGTGTGAGAAGAGGCCCTTTGAGCTTAGAAAGAGTTTTTCCATGCAATTGAAGAAGGAAAAGAGGAAGGGGTGCATGATGTATGTGGCTTATGTCAAAGACCTTGACACTCCTCCTAGATTAGAAGAACACCCTATCTTGAAGGAATTCCAAGATGTATTTCCAGAAGAATTACCTGAGTTACCTCCTAAGAGGGAATTTGACTCCTGTATTGATGTAATGCCTTTAACCGAGCCTCAATGCAAGTCTCCATATCGTATGACCACCACTGAGATGTATGAGCTAAATGTGTAGTTGATGGAACTCTTCTACAAAGGGTTCATACGCCCTAGTGTGTCACCATGGGGAGCTCCAGTTATCTTTGTAAAGAAGAAGGATGGTACCTTACGATTATGCATAGATTACATAATGATTAATAACGTAACTATCAAGAATAGATATCCTCTTCCTCGAATAGATGAACTATTTGATCAATTGAAAGGAGAAACTTTGTTCTCTAAGATTTATTTGCAATCTAGATATCATCAACTCCGAATCAAAGAAGAAGATATATCCAAAACCGCTTTCAGGACAAGGTATGGACATTATCAGTTTGTTGTATTACCTTTTGGGTTGACTAATGTGCCTATGACATTTACAAACTTGATGAATAGTTTGTTTAGATATTGTCTCAATAAGTTTGTAGAGATATTCATTGATGACATTTTAATCTATTCAAAGAACATTAAAGAGAACGCAGAGCATTTGTGAATAGTCTTACAACGACTTAGAGATAAGAAGATTTATGGGAAGCTATCTAAATGTTCTTTCTATCATAAGGAGATTCATTATTTAGGTCACATCATCTCTATAGATGGAATTATAGTTAACCCTGGAAAGATTAAAGTCATTCCTGAGTGGCCAACTCTATAGAATGTGAGTGAAGTTAGAAGCTTCAAGGGACTCACAGGTTATTACATGAAGTTTGTGGAGGGATTCTCCAAGATTAAAACACCTATTAAATCCCTTTAGAGGAAAGGGAAAAGATACAAGTGTACCGATACTTGTGAGAAAACTTTCAAATTATTGAAACATAAACTCACATTTGCTCTTGCTTTGATTATACCTGACCCAAATGGGCAATTCACAGTGATCACAGACACTTCAAGGGAAGGTCTTGGAGGTGTACTTATGTAGGATGGAAGAGTAGTGGATTATTAGTCACAAAAGATGAAACAATATGAGGTTAACTATGCTCCTCATGACTTATAATTGGCGGTAATTGTGCATGCTTTAGTAATGTGGAGACATTACCTTTTGGGTAAGATGTTTGAGTTGAAAACAGATCACAAGGGACTTAGGTATATCTTCACACAACCTAATAATGATGCGAGACAAAGACGTTGGTTGAAGTTCCTGAGTGAGTATGAATTTGGCATTGAATACATTAAGGGCAAGGAGAATAGAGTGGCATATGCTCTTAGTAGAAGAAGACACATCGCATATATCTCTAATTCTAGCACATAATTGAGGGATCACATGTTGCAGGAGGTTTTAGGTAATGATCATTATGAGATGGTCAAACCATCCTTGCACATTAATCCATCGGATCACCATTTTGATGGATACACTTTTGAGGATGACGGTATTTGAAGACTTATTTTTTCATTACTATGAAAGGAAAAATAGTTTTGAAACCATCGGTAACACCCCACCGAAAGTCAAGTTTTGTGAAACCCGACAAAAAAGTTCACAAGGGAATCCAACGACACATTGCAACCCAAAAATGTTACAAGAGGAACCCGATAGAGTAACCTAACAGTGCAACCCAACAGAGGAACCCAACAAGTAGATTACTGTTCAAACTGACAAAACAAATGATAGAGGAACCTGACAGACTAAAGAGAAACCCGAGCACCAGTCTACCGAGAGACAGTTAGAATTCTGAGAAATGTGGATCTGACTTCCACGTCAAATAAAAAAATTGTGTTTTATATTTAGGTTTTTAATTAGCTGTAAATTGATTTCTTGAGGGACAAGCAATGTAATTGTAATTGTTTTAATCAGTCTAACTAATTGAAAACATGCAAACTAGGAGATCAAGGACAATTTGTATACCTTCGATCATAGAGTTATCATTGTAATACGTGATACTCATATAGGTTAAACTCATGTTATAAATAGATATGTAATCTATCAGAACATGTGTGTGTTGATGATTGTAGCCAAGAAGCATATCTATAGATCAGATTGAGAGTTTTATGTAGAAGAACAACCAAAGATGAAATTAGTTATCAAGTACAAGAACCAAGGATACCGAGCATAACAGAGGTATTGATCAATCACCATAGGTGATAAATATACATGTAATATTTATTGGATCTATAACCAGAAATACTAGATTGCATATGCTCAGGTCAATGAATATTTTTCACTAGACATTCTAACAAGTGTAGAAAAAGGAAGAAATACTTGAGAAAGGTGGATTTAACAATCCTTTGTAAATATCTTAACTGAGTGCACACTAAATAGTGTTTATAAAGCTCTTAACAGGGTAGACCTTAACCATTCTCTACATACTACTCCTTACAGGGTAGATAATTAGAAGTGATCAAAATTGTAAGCCTTAACCAACCCTTCGATTCTACAAATACTGAAGTTTTGTGGGTTTCATCCCTAGACCACAGGTTTTACCTTCTAACAGGAGTTTCCTATGTTACCAAATCTTGTGTCATGTGTCAATACATTTCATAAATGTTTCTATGAATGTTTACATGTTAATTGAGTTAATGATTTGATATAACATACACAAAGATAGAATAGCATATATGGATGGTAATACAATTGATTACGTAAAGGATTAAGGTTAAGTGATAAAAATTTTAAGGGTAATTATTCGCCCCTCCCCTCTTAGTACACACCATTCCATTATTTCCAACAATTGGTATCAGAGCTAGATCTCTTATTTGGAAAAGTCTAAAGACTTAAGACAAAAGATCATACAATGGAAAGGTACAAGCTAGACAAAAGTATTAAGAATCAGAAGTTAGAGATATAGATCTTCTATGAGAAAATTAAAGAAGCTAGAATCAAGATGAGATAGCTACTGGATGAAAGAAATATTATGGTATCTCATTGTAATGAAACATACTATCATGAAGAGGATATACTTGATCTATTTGAGTCTTTAGGATCTACATCTAGCAAAGCATTAGACACATCTAAAGAAAGCATCACAAGTCTGAATGAAATTAGTCAACATCTAGCTAGACAAGTGAAATTAGTACAAATCGGTCAAGAGACACAGATGGTAAGGATTATTGATGTCACGAATAATGCTAGACAAGTTGAGAAACAAAGAACACTAGCCATTGATGACACGAGGAAGATCACTGAAAAGCTACAAGAGAAAGATTCAAAAATACAAAGACTTACTGAACATCATTGTGATGTTACCAATCAGATGATTCTTATTGGTATCAGAGCTAGATCTCTTATTGGCATCAGTTCTATTATACATAGTTAAAGTGCCAAACTAGAATTATTAAAGATGCACTATGGTATTACTTGTTATGACTCTGAGAATTCAATTTTGTCAGTTAATGCATACCAAAAAGCATCAGTTAACATACAAAAGATAAGTTGTCAAAGGATACCGAGAATCATCGGTGAACATGTAAAAACCAAGTTAATCAATGTAACCCGAGACTCATCGGTAATCATGTAAAATGCATTAAATACTTTCCCACTTCCCGAGCACCGTCGATAAACCTGTGAAAGGTCAATTAAGTTATCACTTAGTCCAAGCCAAAACTTTGTGTGTAACCCGAGAAACTCTATCTTTGACAGCTGACAAGTGGGTAGAGCATTAATTTCTCCACTTAGGGCATCATTTATACATAGGGCAATAGATGAGCTCATTATTTACAAATAAATTAAGAAATAGAGAAAAGAAGAGTAGAGAAAAATAGAGTGACCATATTGCAGAGTACTCTAAGAAGATTCACGACATTCAGATTTTGAACAATAGTAGCTACAGAAGGTTAAAGTAAGTAACAAGAATCACTAAGATCATTTTTTTATTTTACGAGAAAATCCCTAAATATGTTAAAACATGGAAACCAATTCCCGTGCAACCAAGTTCAAGAATGCTAAAGAAAAGAAGGTTAATCTGATCAAGAACTCCACTTGTGAAGAACCTATGTATAAACTTGTCCAGAGGTTGCTTCGCAAACCGACGATGGTGGTGCGTTCTCTAGAATTCAACCTAGGGTTTTATTAATTGGAGATGTTCGTTCCTACATACATTGCAAGATTGCCGAGATAGGAGATCTTGAAAATGATCAAGCTTACAAGAAGATTTGTACAGGTGAACCCATCAAGGAGGAACACAAACACATAGAGGTCAAAGGGTTGACATGTGCCCTAATGTTCTTGAGGGAGTCCAAGACCAAATGGATTCAAGTAGTGTTAAGTAGAGTGCATGATCAAAAGATGTGGCTAGATGAGAAAAAACCAATCACCAGAGATGTGATACATGTTGTTACTGGTTATCCTATAACTGACAAGGCCAAGGAACTAAAACATCCTTCTCATCTTGAGATTGAGAAGATGACAGGTGTTGTTTTGGATAACAGAGGATTAAAAATTTAACACCATTACCAATCCAGAACTCAAGTTCGGTGCATGTGTACTAGGGTACAAGATATACCAATCCAGAAGGCTAAACAACATAGCATGTGGAGTAATTGATAGTTCTTATAAGATTGTAGAGAAGGGTCTAAAGTTAGATCTATCTGAGCTTCTACTGAAGCAGTTAGATGAAAACATGAGGACAATCAGGTCCACAAAGTCCAATTCATGTAAGTTCAGATCACTTTTAATGTGTATATTTTCTACTTTCAGAACTTCTTTCCATTTATAGGAAATGTCAACTAGGATACCACCTGACCAGTGACCTTACAAATCAATGAATTCATCAAGTCACTAGGTGACAACTTTGTATCAGTAATGGATGAATACTTCACTGGATTTAAGGAAGGAATGGATAAAAGAATGAGGATACCAGAACAATTGGTAGAAATGTATAAGACTGAAATTTTTTTTATGGTGGACACTGACAACACCTTTATCAAACTAGATGTACCGAGGATAGCATGGTTAGCACCAGTTGACTATGAAGTCAACATAGATCAAGACACCAATGCTATTGAAGCATTGATAAATGAACAAATGGAAAAATCACAACCTAGGTTTGGAACCTATGAGGAAGCCAAGGAAAGACTAAAAATAGGCTTAGTTGTGAAGAAAATTGATAGAAAGAAAGAGAAAATGGTAAAGACACTGAAGAAAAAGTTTTCAGTAAATGATGAGGAGTCAGAATTAAACGATGACACCGAAGGACAGTTAGCCATCGGTGAAGAAGAAGAATTGAGTGACTCAGAATCTATAGAGTCTAATGCACCACTAGCACCAGCAAAGAAACCAAGGACTACTACTACATCGAGAACTAGAAGTCAGACAAAAAAATTTGCAACTTCATCACCGGTCAATAAAAGACAAGTGAGGACTTACAAGAGAAAGCCTCAAATCGGGAAACATGCACCAACAAAAAGAAGGAGACTCATCAAAACTAAGGAAGACATAGAGGACACTGAACAGGATGAAAAACCTATTAATAATAAGTTCCCTACCACAATTGATGAGGTATGTGCAGCTACCATCAACTCAGGTTCAATAACTGACCCTAAGATTAGGAAATTGCTAACAATGGATCCCGAGGATCAGAATAAGTTAGAAGAGACTATAATTACAAAAATGTGTGTATTCAAATATATACCAATACAGTTTGAAGGTAAAATGCCTAAATAAATTTTAGACAGAATTTCAGCAAGCTGGACATTTGCATTACATTTTGAGAAACAAAAAAGGGAAAGAGCCCTAGTTTCTATTATGCCACCTGAATCTTAGATGGAAGAGATAGAAGAAATGATGAAGCAACATTTCAAAAGGTTCTCACCAAAATTAAGAGCCTACAAAGTGCTATAGGGGAGTCTAATTGATCTTTACAGAAAAAGTGAGGATGAATGGAGAAAGATACTTCATGTACCTAAATAGGACACAAGCCCCGAGCCACAATTAGCTCTTACCGGCAAGCCACACAATGAAGAAGATTAGGCTAAACCAACCCCAAAGCACATTATTATAAATGATGGTGAGGATTTTAATGAAGAAGCATTGAACACAACAACTAACAAGGATATGGACATTGTAGATGAAATATGGCCCGATAATACTACCATTGATATTACTGGAGAAGATCCTGTAGATGAGGTAAAGAAAGATGAAGATATCACTATTGTCCTAGCTAGGCCAAACCGAGGAATAGGGCACAAAAACAAATACTGCTCAAGTAGATACACTAGGAAAAATATTACTATTGATACAAGCTATCAATATTATCTTAGAGAAGGATAAATCACCTAACAAGGATGCAAGCATACCCGAGGATAAGGGTGTAGAGGAACCAAAAGACACATCTGATGAGTAGAAAAAAAAGATGGAGAGAAAAATATAACAGATGGAGAACAAAAAGAAACAAGAGGAGAACAAAAAGACAAAGGCGAAGAAGAAAAAGAAGGTTATACCAGTCCTAAGGATACCAAAGGAGATTATGCAGATAAGGCTTAGGTTGATGTGGAGACGTCCACTCCCAATTGACAGGCAGACATCGAGCAATAGGATATAGGTACACATACACCAAATACTTCACCAAGCACATTAGACCAAGCAAAGGAAATTGCTTTGGTATTGCATACAGGTCCCTCCACAACTCTATTAAAGAAAAAGAAGAAGAACGAGAATCCAGTTACATTGGAAGAGATAATTGAGATACTAGCCTGTGATCTGAGGACATTGGAACTAGAAGCACTAACAAACTATGTAGAACTGTGTAGAAGAAAAGCTATCCAGGATAAGCTGAAGAAGGAAACAAAAGACACATAGATACTCAAGACAACAAGGGATATACTTCAACAGATAGTACCTGATACATAAATTGATCAAAATTCATCAATCATTGATCAACTAGTTATTCTTACCGATGCAATCCAATCATAGAATGTGGATGTAGAAAAGGCTATAGAAGAACGAGCAGAGAAAAAGTACCTATATAAATTAAGAGACAAAATAAGACAAGAAGTGGGAGAGAACAAGGTGAAGTTGTCTAAACAAGTGAGTTAGAACCTATCATTTCAGAAGCAATATTCTTAGTTCAAAAGTTAAGCACATCAGAGAAATTCACTAAGGAGAATAGTGAAAAGATATCAAAAATATATTCATATCTTACATCTAGTGCTCAAAGTATCTCAACAAATGACAATGAAATACAATTGCATTATGCAAAGGTAATGGAAGAAAATAAGTTGAGACTTCAAATTCAAGAGGTAGAATCAAAGTTTAGAGATGAGGTAACCGAGCTACAAGCTCTACTACTACCCAATCTCACACTATTGCAACAACATATGACAATGGAAAGACAATTGATAGCCACCCCGGATATGTATGTCACCGACAACATCTATGATATGCATGTGAGGATCACATTGGAGAAAATGGCTCTAGAACACCTTTAAGAGAAATGGGAGAAGATGATGATGGACATGAACAATTCTCACTCCCACATTTTTGACAAGTTGTAAGTGATTACACCTTTTCCCTTACTATCAAAAAGGGGGAAATTGATAGGATACAAAGGGGAAAATGATATGATAAAGATGATAAGGTGAAAAGGATGAATATTATAAAAGTAAGTGTACATACATATACTTATATTATACTAGCATATACATAGGGAGAGTGATAAATGACAAGGTGAACACATGGTGTACATTACTAAACATTTTAGCATTTGCACTTATCAGTTTTTGATACTAATGTCAAAGGGGGAGATTGAAGACTTATTTTTTCATTGGTATAAAAGGAAAAATAGTTTTGAACTGTCAGTAACACCACACCAAATGTAAGGTTTAGTGCAACCTGAAAAAAAAGTTCACAAGGGAACCCGACAACACAGTGCAACCCGAAAATGTTACAAGGGGAACCCGAAAGTGCAACCCGACAGAGGAACTTGACAAGAAGATTACTGTGCAAACTGACAGAACAAATGACAGAAGAACCCGATAGACTAAAGAGCAACCTGAGCACCATTCTACCGAGAGATAGTTAGAATTTTGAGAAATGTGGATATGACTTCCATGTCAGATAAAACACTTGTGTTTTATATTTAGCTTTTTAATTAGCTTTAAGTCTATTTCTTGAGGGACAAGAAATGTAATTGTAATTGTTTTAATCAGTCTAACTGATTGAAAACATGCAAACTAGGAGATCAAGGTCAAGTTGTATACATTCAATCATAGAGTTATCATTGTAATATGTGAAACTCATTTAGGTCAAACTCATTGTATATATAGATATGTATTCAATCAGAACATGTGTGTGATGATGATTGTAGCCAAGAAGCATATCTATGGATTAGACTGAGAGTTTTTTGTAGAAGAACAACCAAAGATGAAATCAGTTATCAAGATCAAGAACCAAGGCTACCGAGAAGAACATAGGTATTGATCAATCACTATAGGTGATAAATATCCATGTAATCTTTATTGGATCTATAATCAACAATAGTAGATTGCATATGCTCAGGTCAATGAATATTTTTTACTACATTCTAAAACGTGTAGAAAATAGAAGAAATCCTTGAGAAAGGTGGATTTAACAATCCTTTGGAAATATCTTAACTGAGTGCACACCAAACAATGTTGCTAAAACTCTTAATAGAGTAGACCTTAACCAGTCTCTACATAATACTCCTAACAGGGTAGATCATTAGGAGTGATCAAAATTGTAATCCTTAACTGACCCCTTCCATTTTACAAATAGTGAAGCTTTGTGGGTTTCATCCCCACCATAGTTTTTATTTTCTAACATGGGTTTTCTGCATTACCAAATCTTGTGTCATGTGTCAATACATTTCATAAATGTTTCTATGAATGTTTACATGCTAATTGAGTTAATGATTTGATATAACATACAAAAAGATAGGATAGAATATATGGTTGGTAATATAATTAATGACATAAATGATTAGGGTTAAGTGATTAAAGTTTTAAGGGTACTGATTCACCCCTCCCCTCTTAGTACACACCATTCCAATATTTCCAACAGGTATTATGAGATACCAGAACCAAATGTACATTCCCGACCAAGAAGGGTTGAGGAAGGTAGTACTTGAGGAGATGCATTGCACTCCATTTGCAGGACATCCAGGGGTAAACAAGATGATTGCCGATTTGAGGGCAGTGTACTTTTGGCTAGGGCTTAAGCATGATGTGGTAGTTTATATTTCCCAATGTTTAGAATGCCAACGAGTTAAGGCTGAGCATGTCCACCCATCAAGACGTTTATACCCACATGATATTCCAGAATACAAATGGCAAGTCATTAGTATCAATTTTATCCAAGGTTTAACTATGACATGAGGTAGGCATGATGTTATCTTGGTAGTAGTTCAACTAACCAAGGTAGCCCATTTCATTCCAGGGAGTTTGAGAGATGGATCCTTAGCCTTGGCCAAGAAGTTTATTCAGGGGATTTTTAGACTGCATGGTGTACCAAAGAAAATTATATCTGATAGAGATACATGGATGAAATCAAGGTTTTGGACAATCTTGAATGCTTCCTTGGGTACATGGCTGAATTTAAGCACAGCCTATCATCCTCAGATGGATGGGCAACTGTTGTATGCTGAATGTGGACCTGTGAATTCAACACAAACACAACATAGTCCTTACACAATCGCTTAATTCACAAAGACAAACATGGATTGTTCTCTCTACAAATATGATTGAAGCGACCTGTTGCCTCCTAATTAGATGTGGATGTTGAGTTTTACCCTCAGAACGAGAGCCAACAACCTGACCATTGCTAACATGGAGGATTTAAGAATGCAAGAAAATGA
>MU225458.1:201794-232252 GCA_018584345.1 Thuja plicata | reverse complement strand
TTTCCTCAATAGAGGCATCAAAGAGGTATTGTTCATCAAAATCATCAAAGTCTCTTTCAAAATCAGACTCATATGGATCACCATCACAATCTATCCAATACAACCCCCCATTACCAGTAAGCATGAGTGTACCATGAAGATGATGCTTAGGAATATAGGTATCATTACATTGTCCATTATCATATTGTCCGGGATAAAAATTGGGATCATCATCACATTGTTCGGGATAAAAATTGGGATCACCATCACATTGTTCAGGATAAAAATTGGGATCACCATCACATTGTTTGGGATAAAAATTGAGATCATCATCACGTTGTTTGGGATAAAAATTGGGATTGATATACCAAGATTCACCCATGTTGGAAGAAATCAGAGAGATGTGAGAATCATGTTCCTCCCTTAATCGTTGGATTTGAGATCCCATAATTTGAAGTTATCTCCATAAATCTTCCCTAAGAATCTCATCTTTGGTATTAGACATTGTAAAATTGTCTTGATGCGCTTTCTTAGAAGATTGAAAAGGAGGTATGATGAAACAACCGATTGACTGACAGGTGCTGAAGTGATATCTAAAGTGCTGATTAAGTCCAAGACCAAAGGACAAAGGAGATATGTCCAACTGAGAGGGAGATAGCAATGACTCTGATCTTGAGTAAAGGTTAACTAACCTTTTCTCACAACCCAGAATAAGGATAGCGCAGACAAAGACTGATAAGATCGAAAAAGGATAATGGGTCACTTGGACTAGCACAACAAGGTCATATTTTGAGACGACAATGAGTTAGACTATCAACAGATTGCAATAGAAGATAGACTAGTAACAATGTTGATGAGAACACAGATTTTGTGAAAATTTGGACAGAACCTTCACAGCAAAATAGCAATTTGGACAGCAAGTTGATAGATTGCAGAGTTTTGATAACAGGTACAGAAACTTGGACAAGATTTTGATAGTTAACACCTAGAAGTGCAGATTTGGAATCGTTGATCGTTTTGATGTTCGATTTGAATGTTTGAGATGTTTGTTTGTTTTGATGCTTCACCCACACAAGACACATCAAGCAGAATGTTTGTAGTACTAGAACAGACACATCACAATCCTAGGATAGCCAGGATAGTATCTGTTGAATCCCCACTTGAACCGAAGTTCAGCTACGCTTACTCATAGCGGACAACTTAGAAGCTTGGAGGCACGGGCTCCTCTTTACATGTGCACTCACTTCTCAAGAACACCAAGTTTTGAACCCCAAAGGAATTGTTTCCAAAAGGGTTGTTGTCTCTACTAAGAGCCGTAAAAGTGTGGGGCATCTTAGTCGGTCTCTGACCTTCTGCACCAACAGATAGAGGGTTTTTGGATACTAGAACATAGTTTGTAGTAAGGACATCCATTCAGGTGGTTATACTTGCAGTAGATTAGCTCTATTATGGAGGCCTCCCAACCTACAGAAGTTACATTCTGTAGGTTTTAACACACCACAAGGGTACTGAGGGAGATCTTCTTCCTGGTATAACGCAATCAACACATGTTCACTGTGACATTAATCACAATGACATTTTTTATATACCAATTTGGAAGGGCTTGGCTTTAGCCTGTTACCGGTTGAGAAATCCACTCTCACTGGCTCTATTAAAGCACTCGGGAGGTAGCCACACTAAAGGATTTGTATGGATTTCTCTTTCACCCAAGATCCGCGAAGGCAAGGGGAGAGGATATGTCCACGCAATTCCTTGGGTTTACAAAACTAGAAGACACTTTAAGTAGAATAAGAAAATGACAATAATGTTTCTAGATTTTTGATCAGCCCACAAGGGTGAGAATATAGTTTCCTGACATTATTGTCATTCCTACAACATCAAACAAATGTTCATTTTAAGAAGCCTTGCATGTGGGTTCCTATTTTAAGAAATCAAAAATAAGATGCAAGCACAATGTTTTGCATTCTATCGATCAAAGGAAACC
This sequence comes from Thuja plicata, assembly GCA_018584345.1. NCBI lineage: Eukaryota > Viridiplantae > Streptophyta > Pinopsida > Cupressales > Cupressaceae > Thuja > Thuja plicata. The sequence continues at coordinate 230,289 of MU225458.1, read as the reverse complement.
TACAAGAAATATCATTAGTAGTTTGTGTTTTAGTCTTCTTGTATAGCGTCCTGCAAACCACTATTAGGCTGTATGCAAAAGATAAGCACATGAACATCTAAGCCAAAGATTAGTCCATATTACCAAAATCAGAAAATCACAAAACAGATCACATATTCAGATAGTAGACAAAAAATCATGCACTTTAAAAAAAAACTGCACTGAAAATGATGATCGTATGAGCCTATACGGAGCTCCGGAAGTTGTAAAAATAAGGATTATGCAGGTACAGTCATGAAAATAGTGATTTATGATAAATTCAACAAAAAAAATCAAAAACTAATCACACCACAGCGATCGTTGCGAAATTCTACACAGAATAAAAAAAAATTGCTTAGAAAAAGGAGTTGAAATGAGCGATTTATGCGTGTTTGAAGTTAGGCCTGTCAGCAAGCCTCGCGTGAGGAAATGCAAGGCGCCGCGTGAGAAAATGCTAAGCCTCGCGCAAGGAAATGCTAATCTCGCATCAGGAAATGCAGAATCTCACGCGAGGAAATGCAAATCTCGCGTAGGTATGTGAGAAATCTCGCGCGAGAATCCACTGCAGAGCCGTACGGCCTGCCCAGACAGAAATTTGATGCTACAGATTCAATTTTTAAACAAATATAGGCGTATTTGTACTCGTTTTAAACCAAAATGACGTTCTAGACACAATGGCAGAGTCAGATTTGACTCAAAGTGAATGTGAAAAAATACATAAGACAAAATTGATAGTAAATATGCAATATGAGGCCAGGAATTGAATACTCCTGCCCCACGGTGGGCGCCAAAATGTTGTATGCTGAATGTGGACCTCTGAATTCAACACAAACACAACATAGTCCTTACACAATCGCTTAATTCACAAAGACAAACATGGATTGTTTGCTCTGCAAATACGATTGAAGCGACCTGTTGCCTCCTAATTAGATGTGGATGTTGAGTTTTACCCTCAGAACGAGAGCCAACAACCTGACCATTGCTAACATGGAGGATTTAAGAATGCAAGAAAATAAGAAATGCCATTATTCTTAGAATGATTTGCAGCTATTCTATGGAAGCAAAAATGCAATTAAACTAGCAAAAGAAAGCAAATACTCTTAGTCTAGAATTGAAAAGCTTGTAATCTATGAAAATAATTTGCTCTTTAAACTAGAATTGAATTGCTTGAAATCTATGAAAGCTTGAGAACATCAAATTGAAATGTTAGATATGAGAATTAATATCAAATAAAATCATATATCATTGATTCCAATTGAAATATTAGCCTAATTATGCAAATGAGCTTAAAAACATGAAATCAAAAGTAAATTGCCTATAGTATTGATGCTCTCCAAAAAGTCCTCTTTAATGAAGAAAAAGAGGTCCAATTTATAGAAAACCATGGAAAGAGGATGAAGAGTTTCTTGAAAAGAAACATTTGTCTCTTCATTCTCCAATTGAGACAAATAAGCAAAGATTATTTAAATAAAAGAATGAATTATTGACGTGCATAAGTGTCCTTTCACATGGAATTATGAAATTCCTTTTTGAGGATAATTCATCCAATAATTAAATAACATTTCAATTCCTTTTATGTATATTAGCCAAAGGGGGTGGAATTGATTTAATTAAAAGCACTTAGGACTTTAGGATTAAATCAATTAATAATAGGGATTTTTAGCTAATAATCATTTGAGAATTTAGGAATTAAGTGTAATGTCAGATTTATGCAAATTTGGGTTTTCTGCATTTGAAACTCAGTCACTTAAAGTCAAATAAGGGGAGAATTTGCCTAGTACAATAGGAATTTGAAGATAAGAGAATGCACCAAAATTGATTGGATTATTAGGTGCCAATTTTGGGGTGTTACAACAACCAGAGAGAGTAAATTAGGTTGTAGAGGATTTACTTCAGATGTATTGCATGGATCAGCAATACAAGTGGGAAGAGTATCTTTCATTGGTAGAGTTTTCCTATAACAACTCTTACCATGTTTTTTTGGGCATGGCACCATTTGAGGCACTTTATGGGTGGAAGTGTCACACTCCTATCAGTTGGGATATAGTAGAAGACATGATCATTATTGGTCCTAAATTATTGAGAGAGATGGAAGATTAGATGACTCTGATTCGTGCTTGATTGAAAGAAGCAACATATTCTCAGAAGAGTTATGCGGATAGGAACCACACTTTCAAATAGTTTCGAGAAGGGGACAAAGTGTTCTTGCATGTAAGACCACATAAGAGCTCTATTTATTTTGGCAAGTCATCAAAGCTTTCTCTGAGATATGTGGGTCCATTTAATGTTGCTTACAGACTTTCTTTACCACCCGCTCTAGCCTGAATCCATAATGTGTTTCATGTTTCCTTGTTGAAACCCTGTCATCCAAATACATCTCATATCCTTGATTGGTATGAATTGTAGGTTTAGGATCCAGGGGTGGTGCTAATGGAGCCTACCTGCCTCGTTGATCAGTCTACCATCAGGGTGTCTAACAAAGATGTGTTGTAGTATAAGGTTCAATGGAACCAATTCTCTATTGACACTGCTACTTGGGAGGATGCGAAAGACATGCATAGATATTTTCCGCAGCTTTTTGATTAGATATATATATGTTCTTATTTTTGGTTACTCATGTTATATGCTTAGAAATTGCTACTATTATGTGTTTTCATTAGAAATTCGGGTTGTCATAGCTGATTTCATAGACTCTTTTTGTTTTGAATTCATAGCAACAATTTGGACTTTGTAGAGTTGGTCAGATACTTTTGACCAAAGTCGTTATGCTTTGTGGTTATATTAGACGTGTTAGACAATATTATGGATATTGTGGAAGTAAATATTTTATCATACGATTTACATTGCTTTGATGTTGTCTAGAATAAATAAAGTCACAAATGGTATTATGGTTTTATGTGAATTATATGATCTTATGTTTTGATGTTGACTTGAATTATATAATGATGTATGATGATGTAATGAATTAACATGGAATATATGCTAAATTATGAATGATTAATGGTAATGTTTGCAATGGAGGTTAATTATTTTCATTTTCAATTTATGGACTAACCTACTGATGACCAATTTAGTGGTTGAGTAGCTTAACATGATTGAAGGCGGGGGTGTGTTTCAGAAAGAGAAGTTTATCTTGTCGGTAATGGTTGATTGGAAAAATATAGGTTTTCACACACCACGCAGTATTTGATTTTTATACTTCCTATAGATTAATGAATTTTTATTTCTAACTCTATCTCAGATGGTAAATTCATGGTGTGTGTGGAGATTTAAAAAACAATTGATTAGAATATGATATAATAAAATTCTAAACTTGTTGATTTTATGATAAATTTTAAAGTGGGTACATGCATTATCATGAACAATGGAACTAGAATTAGTAACCATGTCAATGTAAATTTCTTGATTTTCCATGGATATAATTGAAAATTTTGATTGATTCATCATGGGCGATGAATTTCTTAAGGGGAGAAGGATGTCACATCCCACTTTTCTTCCTTAACTAAGCTATCGTAATAGGGAGGTTACGTGTAGTTTAAATGTATTGTTGGAATATATTTTTTTACCAACCCAGCCATCTGCATTAATGGTGTGTCTAGATACTTCAGAAGACCACCGCCATTCTAGATGAAAGGAAGTAATGGGAAGGACAAAGCATAGGTAATAGGGAGGGCAGTGTGGTCAAAAAGGGAAATGGTAGCATTGAAAAAAACTACGAAAGAAAACGAGAGAAGACTCTCACTAGGTAGAAAGCAGAGACCAACGTGTGAAAAAGTAAAGATAAAAATAAAAATAGGGCATGCACAAAGAAGAAAGAAGGGAATAAAAGACTCTTCTGGGTGGCTAGGAGGAGAGGGGTGAAGGTGCACAACATTGAAGAGGAGGAGGGTCGACAGATAAGAAAAGACTAGCGCAGGCAGAGGAAAAAGCCAGTGCGCTCAAAGAAGGAAAAGAAATAAATAGCACATGGGAAGTGGAAGGAGAAGGTTTGGAGGAGAGGAAGAAAGTTTTAAAAAAATGGGAAAGAGATAGAATCAAAGGAAAACATTCCAGATTTTACCACTGTTACCAGGTTCTTTTCATGCTTTGAATTTTTAATTTTTAGTATAACAGAGTAAATATATTGGAATGGGTATTTAGTGTTGTTAAATTAGTTTTGGTGAATTCGCTGGGTGTTGTCTCTTTATTTAGAAAAATTTAAATTGATGTGATCTTTTTCTTTGATTTTTGATTTACTCTATCATTTATGCATAGTTGATGATTTTGGATGCCCCTTGTCTTTCCTCATTATGCAATAACAAAAATAAGCTCGTATGTTGCATCCTTCTTGATTTTCCTTTCTCTGTAGGAAAATATCAGTATGAATCCTTCAACACAGGAGAATTTTTTTTATTTTATGAATTTACTTTGTGCAATGGTTGAAATCTTATAGTTGTAAAAAACTAAAAACTTTAATGCATAACCACCATATGCTTCTTCGTTGAAAGATATGGAATGACTATTGAAAATAATAATGACATAGATAGATATTATGTTAGTATTTTATTTGTATGGATACATGACCTATAAAATCTCAATGACTGAAAATGATTATACAAGATACACAATTGAATCTGACAAATCAATATCAATCTTCTATTGTTGTTCGTATATATTTCCTTATATACTAGATATAATTTGTGAAGTTGAATCTTAAATTTATAAACTAGTTTTCCTGAACAGTTAGAAAACTGTGTTTCTATGTTTAAATATCATATAGGATGTTCTTGGTTATTGTTTTCATGTAAAAGAACATATAAGATTAAAAATGAGTTTTCTTTTTCTGTATATTTAAGAATGTGCTTTTAGAATTTTGTTGTAGCACATTAGAATCCAGCTAGAATGGAAAACTTGTATTTATTATTGTTGCTATTATTATTATTTGCTTGTATTGAGTTAATGGAAACTAGAATCATATCTCAAATGCTATGCTGAAAAATTTTCTTGTAGTGTTTAATTATTTTTAGTTAAAGAACATTTTGATCTTTGAATATTATTGGAAAGGGTGTTGAATATGGAAAATCAAGAAAGGGTAATTTTTTTTTATTTGCCTACCAGTAGAAGTATGGTCCTTTACGCTTTGGCCAAAGCTATGGAACACATGATTTATTAAATGTTTCTGGTTATTTATGTTTCATCTTCCTGAATCTGTGATTAGTTCTACTTAGACATATGTGGAAATTAGTTAGTCTCACAGAAACACTAGAATCCTTTCGACCCATCAGTGCCAGGTAATAGACTTCTTGGGTGGGTTCGGTGCACTCTTCATTTTAGGATGAGCCCTAGGGGAGCTAACCACTCTGTGGTTTGGTGGATTAAGCCCCTGAACCACACTCCCGTCTCAAGATTTTTAGATGGGCATGTGTCTGATGGCTTATGAGACAAGAGCATGTAGATGGACAGTTGTCCGATGGCATTAATGTTATTATGACCCTATGGTTTTGTACATAATATATTTTTGTTATAATCCATTTATGATGTAAGGTGCATGACAAGTTAGTCAGCTTCCTAAAATATTGAATAATTGTAATTTTGTTAACTATTGGATAATGTTGTAAGATCGATAGTATGGTCGATTACTACTTTATTTATTTTATTGGGGTTTATGTTTGACATAATTATATGTAATTTAGAGATTATGTGTATTTAAACTTTCTATATCTTGAGTTTTCATGTTGATCAGTCCATAGCAATTGACCGTCTATGACTTTTGAATCGATGCAAACATAATTTTTGGCTTTTGGTGCTTATGTGACATTTGTAGTTATTTTTGGTCCTCACAGAAAGTATTACATAGATGTGCACAACAAAGATGATATTTCAAATAGGAAATTATAGATGTAATAATCAGAAAGGGATGAGTGCTAATTAGCAGAGATTTTCAAAGAATTCATTGATTCTAGGAGTATCTATGACATGGGAAGGTAAAAGACAAAACCCTCATAACTTACATGGGAAAACTCATAAAAAGTCATGTGGCTCTGACCATAATTTATTTTGAATTAAAAAAAAAAGAAGCCGAGGCATGAATACCCAGATTAAATATCTATCGCTCGAGGTTTCTATTGTTATGTCTTTCTAGTCCCATAATCATAGAGACGCGAAACCCGCTAAACTTGCGGCTAGCAAAAATAAGTATGAGACCTGCATGATACTTTAAGAGGAATATTATTAAAGTGAAGATTAGAGGGATTTTGAATCCATAGGAACATGAAGATATTCAAGTTATCTTTTTTTAGTAACCCTCATATTAGTGGCCATGATAAGCATAGAGAACAACATAATACAAAGCATACAAAATGAACCCACGAGGAGCATGAAAAGCTTCAAATTACCAGGAAAAAGAAGTTGTGGCCATGATTAAAAAAAAATCCATATCAGATATTGCAAGGGAAAGCCTCCTTCAAAACCCTTTGTTTGGATAGGAAAATTTGCAGGAAAGCCCTAGTTTCATTCAAGTCCATGGTGGTGCCAAGAGCAAAAAAAGAAATAATTGAAAAATATGGAAATCAAGACCAAAGGTTGTCTGGTAGTAGATCAGGGAACTTCAAGTCAAATGAAGGAATGATACATTGAGTGTTTTACTATGGTTTGAATCCCTGATATCACCACTAAGGATATTAAAGCTACTTCATAGTATTTTATAAACTATGAAGTAGATATTAAATGAAAATTTGAAATGATAAGTATAAGTATTTTTGGGTTGGAGGGGATCATTTTCCATTTTCATGTATACGAAGAAGAGGGTGTTTCTTTTTCCAGTCTTTGAATCTATTTTTGGGAGCCAGAGGAGGTTTTTTGTGTTCTTACAAACAAAGGTGACTTTCAGATATTGAGTATTCTTCCAGTCCATTTTCTAGTGGATGGGGGCATTTTTATTTCTTCCACATGTGCATATGGGCCAAAGAGGGGATTTTGTTTTCTTTCAGATTTAGTGGGTAGTTTTTAGGAGTTGTGTTTAGTTTGAGGGAAGTTTGAGGTTAGATCCAGTTCCACATCAGTTGGGATACCTTTTTCAGTAGTTCTACTTCAGTTACATGTAGTTGTAATCCTAATTTTGAAGGATTGATTCCTACCTCTGACCCTTTTGAGTTTGCATGAGTTTGGAGAGATTTGAGGCAGTTATGAATCGTTCCACTCCAGTTTGTAGGGCCACTTGAATACAGTTTGAATTTAGAGGATTTTTTAGGTGGTCAACTACATGTTTCTAGTATTTTGACCCCTTTTCTCCTATTTTTTCTCATCTATCCGAACCTTGTCCATTCTAGGTCTATATCTTGTATTTTCATCTCATTTTTGGAGGTTATGACTTTTGGCCATTATTTTGCACATTAAAAATATTAGTAGAATGTACTAGACACTTTATGGCTTGTAGTAGGGTTCCTGATTATTCATATACAAAAAATGATTCCTTCTCCATAATATATGTCTAGCATTGATTGAGTTATTTGATTGAATATCGTTTTTTTATCATTTTTAATCAATATCTTTTAAGAGCTTGATGTTGAATTTGATATCCCATGGTGCAGATATGTGATTTTGTCTTAATGTGGACCTGTCATATTAGTCAATTTTTCAGGGTTTTTCAAATTGAGTTTGAGATTTTGAAGTCTCTTTTATGACTGACTTTGTGAGGTTTTTATTTGAAAGTCAGATTACTATATTGGTACTTCACTCTTTAGTTTAAGATTTTCATTTTCATATGCACATCCTTCTAATTATTTACCCATTCAAATTTATTTTTAGGTGAGTACCATAAAGGAACTGATATTTTAATCTTGGAGATCCACTCTCGCCATAGGATACCCACGGCCCAATAGTGTTTCCACGATTCAACAGGATAACAAGGTTTCAAATCTTGCTATAGGCGTAATCCTGATTGAAAACAATTTTTGGCACACCTGGTGTGATGCAAACTGATTCTTAGTTCATAAGAGCTACATATACATTGTTTTTTTCTGTTTGAAAAATAGTATTATAGCATTTTGAGGCAGGATCCAATTACACACCTAGCAACTTTACAAGGAAAAATCCAATGGTTTTGCAGATAGAAGTGCTATTATATTTCAAAATGAATTTATAATCTTATTTCCAGCTCTTTATATGAAAAAAGATATCGTAGTTTAATGGACAAAAATGAATACCCACCACCATTTCATGACAATAAACGAGGTGTTCAAATTTAACCATAACAAAATAATTCCAAGTCTTTAATTAGTCCAGGTTACCATGTTATAGAAGGTTTCCAATATGTCCAATTTTCTCCTAATCAATACACCCCTATCCAGTCTCCTGATCAATCTCCAGATCCTCAAATTTATAAAGAATTCAAGCAACTTAAAAAGAAACAATATAGTTTGTAAAATATATTGCAAGATTTTACCAATTAGATAGATGATATTAAAAGAGAGCATGAGATCCATTCACAGCTAGAGGAATTCTTGTATCAAGATGACATACATGAGTAGGAGAAGTTAGATAATCAGGCTTATCTTATACTTACTCCTAGTCTTAACTGTTATATATTCAGTAATGTGCAAATGTCAAGACAACTTAATTTAGGAGAAAACAATCACATTTTTAATTAACTAGTTGTTTCAATGTGCAGATCCAGGTATGAAATTTTTTTATTAAAGGGACATATTATTTTATGTACAAAATATTTTAACGTGAACATGTTGTAGAAAAGATGAAGTCAAAGTTATTGAAGGGACATGTCCTTTAAGTATGAAACATTTTAACTTTACATTTAAATACAGATATGATTGAAGACCCAAAATCATTAAAGGGACATAATATCTTATTGTGAAACCTTTTCATTAAATATAGATGATGGAGGCATCAAAAATCATCTAGGATGTAACCTTTTCAGAGCAATATCATCAATGCACTGAACAATACTAAAAATAATAGTGAACAAGGATAATATATCTAATGAGAAAGGGAGGACTAAATAGTTTAAAGACTCTCATGCTAGTCATATTCCAAATAAATTTGAAAGAAGATACAATATAAGGGAAATGATACAAGCATCAAAAGATCAATTAAATCTATGAATCCTACAACAAATGAACACACTAAGCTATCAGAACAAGAATATAATCACATTTGGATGATAGACCTCCTAAATGGCAAAAACCTCGAGCGGGAAACCTGCGAACTCGAGCGGGAACCTACTTTCAAAGCCTAGCCATGGTGATGCAGCTCCTGCATGTACAATACCTTCTCTAGATCCTATTCTCTACCCAGTAGGTGGGCTCCCTCCCCAGCATAATGAAATCATGGTCAATGTTGACCAAAATGGATTGAAGTCAACTATAATTTTTGCCTTCGATAGTAGTTCGAATGAGCGCCCCTCTGACAGTCCTTGACAGGCTCAAGAATCTTGTAAAGATGGAGTGTCAGTTCCCAAGGGAAAGTGGGCGGGCCTCTTCGGTATTAAACCAACAGGGAAATCTACCTTTCCTACAGTTAATGTGATATCCAACCCGGCAAAAGGAGAATTCTCTATTGTTGTCCCAGATCCTCTAATCAATCATTCCATTTTGGCAATGGAAATGACCCTGATAGGAAAGTTTGCAGGAGGAAGAGCTAATATTGAAGCTGTCAGATTGTTTGCTAAAAGGAAATGGATTCTGAAAGGGCAAGTTGATATTGCTGCAATGGCAAAAGGATTCTTTTCATTTGAGTTCTCCAATATGGAAGATCTTTCTCATATTCTCTGCAGGGGACCTTGGATGCTAGGCTGATTTTCCCTTGCCCTGTGTAAGTGGTCCCCTAATCTAGTTCTAAATGATTTAGCATTCTTTATCTTGGCTCTGGTCTGGGTCAAATTCCCAAGGCTCCCCCTCGAATACTAGCATGAAGATGTATTGGGAGGATTGGCTAGTTCATTTGGAGATCTCCTATCGATTGATCCTATGATGGTGGCTAAAATGAGAAGGGTGTATGCTAGGATCTATGTCAACATCCTCCAGATGGTGGACCTCTTGAGCAATATAGTGATTAAATCTAAGCTTGGATCTTGGTTGCAAAAGGTAGAGTTCGAATCCCTCCCCTTTGTGTGTTTTTCTTGCAAGAAATCAAGTCATAGGGAAAAAGAGTGCCCTCTCAAAAATCATAAAGAAAAAAACCCTCCTCCGAAGGAACTAAGAAAGATCTAGAAGGAAAAATCATTTCCAAATGCCCTAGCTCCCGCATCGACAGAACTAGTGATATATACAGAGAAAGATGCTACTGCTAGTTTCTTGAATGCCTCATGGGAGGATGATAACCAAGAAAGCTGTGAGGTCCCTCCTCCGTCAAAGTCAACTAAGCCAGAGGACTTCTTTGAAGAAGGAGAAATTGCTGGAGATCAGAAAGGTATGGAAACCCTTTGTATTGAGAATTCCTACTCCTCTTTAGATGTTATTATTGATCTAAGTGCTAAATCGACCGACAATATCCCTATCCCTCAAACTCCTAAGAAAAACCCTAGCTGGGCAGACTCGATTGAAGAATCTAACCCATTGTTAGAAGATGGAGGGGACCCTTGGAGTGAGGTCTCTACTATTAAGAAGAAACAAACCAGCAGTATTTCAGGGGTGCCCCAAGGAGGTGTGTTAACTAGAGCTAAGAAAGCGGATGTGGGAACTCCAAAACCTCTTAGAGGCCAACCTAAAAGTAGCTTCACTAGAGATCAGGAGAGTAGACAAAGTATAGCAGATGGGTGACAAAGGAGCATCCAGGATTGCGCCCAAAATTTGTAAATGAAGATTATTTCATGGAATATCAGGGGATTAAATAGCCCCCACAAGAAGGATGTACTGAGAAACTTAGTCAGAGATCAAAAACCAGATATTATTCTTATACAAGATACTAAAATGAGAAGAGATAAAGTTGAAAAGATAAAAGTGTTTAAAAATTGTGGTGTGACTGGGTGTAGCTTAGTGGGAGCTTCAGGTGGTATTGCTACCTTTTGGAATCTTAACACTATTTTTGGGGATCTTATCAAATCAGAAGGAAATATCTTGTCTATAAGATTCAATCATATTCAAGATGGATTCACTTGGGTCCTCTCTAACATTTATGCTCCCAACTCAAAAACTTGAAGGGATAGATTCTGGCACAAATTGGAAGTGGAAAGAAGTAACTTTAAGAATGATTATTGAATGGTGGCTAGAGACTTTAATACTCCCCTGAAAGACTCTGAAAAAATGGGTGGTATCTCTTCTTAGATTGATAGTGGAGTAGCTCTTATGGATTTCATCAATAACCAAGCCCTTTTGGACCTTGAACTTAGAGATAGCAGCTATACTTGGTCTAACAGAAGAGTTGGGGATAATTTGATTCAAGTCTGGCTGAATAGATCCCTTCTGACTATGGACTGGATTCTTCTCTATGACTATTATTTTTCTTCTCTTCCTAGAGTTTTTTCTGACCACTCTCCTATATCTATTCAAGCGAATCCTATTTCGGGGAAGAGGAACTATCCGTTTAGATTCAAAAAAATGTGGATGCAGCACCCAAACATTGCTAAGAATATTGAAGAATGGTGGAATATCCAAGTGGAGGGAACATCGATGCACAGAGTGGTTCAAAAACTTAAAAACATCAAAAGCAGAGTCAAGGTCTGGAATAAAGAAGACTTTGGAGATATTTTTAAAAGTAAAAGTCAGATCTGAGCTGATCTCAAAGAAATTCAAAGAACTATTGATCTAGAGGGCCTGACTGAGGACAACAAAATCAAGGAAAATAAAATTCTAGTAGATTATCACAATATTATCTCTAAGGAGGAGGTTTTTTGGAGGCAACGCTCTAGAGAACTTTAGCTCCATGTGGGTGATAAAAATACTAGGTTCTTCCACCTTACTGCCCAGAAGCACAAGGCTGCTAAAAGAATAGAACATATCAATGGAAATCAGGGTAAATTGAGCAAGGAAGAGGATATAAAGAAAGAACTGACTAGTTATTTTGCCTCCCTTCTCAAAGCTGACCCCAACCTCTCTGAGGACAATCAACATCTGTTGCTGGATTTGATCCCTTGTATTCTATCAAGAGAGGATAATAAGATGTTGGCCAAAATTTTGTCTACTCTGGAAATAAGAGCGGCCGCTTTCTCTTTTGAAGGAGAAAATCCTCCAGGCCCAGATGGATTCCCTCCCTTCTTCTTCCAGTCCTTTTGGCATATTGTGGAGAAAGACATCTCAGATGTAGTCAAAGAGTTCTTTGGATCTGGCTCTCTACTAAGAGAAGTTAATTCCACCTATTTTGTCCTCATCCCTAAGAGGCCAGGAGCGGATAATGCTGACAACTTTAGACATATCAGCTCATGTAACACTTTCTATAAGATTATATCTAAAGTCCTCACGACCCGTATTCTGAAAATTCTCCTAGTTTTAATATCCCCCTAGCAAAATGGCTTTGTTCCGAGTAGGCAAATCCTAGATTCAATTATCTCAGTTCATGAGAACATTCACTCGCTGGAAGTCTCAAAAAGGAATGGCTTCCTCATGAAGGTGCATCTGTCTAAGGCTTACGACAGAGTGGACTGGAAATTCCTTTGCAAAGTTCTATCTTCCTTTGGTTTCTCTGTGAAAGTGATTGGTCTGATTCAGCAACTCATTGGTTCCCCTTCTATTTCTGTGTTGGTGAATGGATCTGCCTCTAATCTCTTCTTTCTGTCAAGAGGCCTCCACCAAGGAGACCCTATTTCCCCCATTCTTTTTTCTATCATGGCTGAAAGCCTTGGGAGAATGTTCTCTAAAGGGGTTTTGGAAGGGAAGATTCTTAGCCTTCTCCCATCATCCTCCTGCCCTCCAAGCTCTTATGAACAGTTCATGGATGACACTGTCCTTATGGGAACTTCCTCTGTTAAAGAAGCCATAGCTATCAAGAAAGCTCTTGATTCTTACTCCTCAGCTACTGGTTAGTTAATCAACTAGGATAAAAGCTCCCTCTTCTTCTTCAACACTCCCCTAGATCGGTAGAGGAGAATGGTGACCATCGTGGGCTATTCTATAGCTGATCTCCCCTCAAGCTATCTGGGTCTACCATTGGGGAGTAAACCTCCTGATTCCTTCTGGATGGCGATTGTGGACAAGTTCTATAAAAAAAATTCTGGTTGGAAAGGAGCCCTCCTCAGAAATACTGGAAAAGTCCTACTGCTTAAGAGCTCCCTCCTAAACATCCCTGTTTATGCCTTGAGTATTTTCAAAATTCCCTCTAAGTATGCAGATACTATTGAGAAAATCCAAAAAAGATTTTTATGGTCTTGAACTGAATTTAAAGACATAATTCACCTTGTGGCTTGGGAAAAAGTTTTTAAGCCGGTCAAACTTGGTGATCTGGGTATCAGAAGAATTAAGGACATCAATTTGGCTCTCCTAGCTAAGCAATGCTGGAGAAGGTTTGAAGGAGAGAAAGGTTGGAATAAAATTCTTAAGTCCAAGTATCTTTTTGACTCACCCTCTATTGATTCTTTCCTCTCTTCTCCCACTGTTGTTCAGGGCTCAGTGATTTGGAATAGCATTTTGAAGGCTAGACCCCTAGCTGCTAAAGGGGCCCAATGGAAAGTTGGCAATGGGAAGAAAATTAATTTTTGGGATGATCCTTGGTTTAGAGATAAACCTCTGATCTAGTACCCTGGCATGGATAACATTGCGGTCATGTGTAAAATTAGATTTGGTAGTAAAGTGGTAGACTACTAGAGGGAAAATAAATGGTTAAACTTGAATGATATTGACCCCATCCTGAAAAATATTAACCTGGATCTTTCTCCCTGGGTCATTAAAAATAATAAAGAAGATGAGATAATCTGGGCCCCTAATCCTAATGGTACCTTTTCTGTGGCCTCTGCCTACTCGATGATCAACCCAAGGGAGGAGGAATCTTAAGGAGCTAAGGTTTGGTTTTCGTCTCTGATCCCTAAAATTAACTTCTTTTATTGGCTGTTTACTCAGGACAAAATCCTAACTATTGAAAATCTGAAGAAAAGAGGATGGATTATACCTAATAGATGCTATCTCTACAAGAAAGAAGCTAAGACCTCTACTCATCTTCTACTTCATTTTCAGTTCACAAAGAATATTTGGAGGGTGGTGTTACAACACTGGAAAGTTAGCTGGGTGTTCCCCAATACTATTCAAGATTTTCTGGAACAATGGAGATCTCCTTTCCAACACCAATTGGGAAAACTTATTTGGGATTATACAAGGCCTCATGTAATATGGAGAATTTGGAAAGAAAGGAATAACAGGATATTTCGAGACAAAAATTCTACTCCTATCTTGATTGGATCTAAAATTATCAACAGTGTTAATGAAAATACTAAAGTTGCAATCGAGCTAAAACCTAAGCTCTTGGAAGGGATTAATGATAAGGAGATCTTTCAGACTTGGGATTTCAACTCAAAATATAAAGCCCCTGTTCCTCCTCGGGAGTCTGCGGTTTGGAGCTCTCCTCCTCCGGGATGGCTCAAAGTGAATTTTGATGGTGCGGCTAAAGGAAACCTTGGCAGAGCAAGATGTGGGAGAATAGCTAGAAATTTTGAAGGAAAGTGTATTGCAGCCTCGGCTCATCCTATAGGATATCAAACAAGTCATATGGTCGAAGGTATGGCGGCCCTTAATGCTTGTAAACTTGCTAAAATGTAGAACTTCTCTAAATTGTGGCTGGAAGGAGATTCATTGAATACAATAAATTGTATTAATGGTATTAATTCTCCCTCATTGAATACTAGTCATATCTTTGATGAAATTAAAACTCTGATTGAGGGATTCGAAGTCACCTATGCCAGTCATGCCTATAGAGAGTCCAATTGTGTGGCTGACAGCCTGGCTAATGTGGGTGCTTTTAGTGATGACGTTAGAGTATGGAATGGCTATCAAGGATTAAATACTGATATCGCTAATCTGGTGAAGTACGATCAAATCTGGCACAAACCCATAAATATTCCCAAAAATGATGACAAGAAAGGGTAGTAATCAGAGTTGCGTCAATTTTGAGCTTTGCATGCATGACAGCAAGTGCATTAATTATAACACTTATGGGAGAAGTGATATCATTTCTATTAATGGATGGCATTTCACTATCATTCATTCACAAAAACCACTTTTTGCTTTCGCTCTATTGTATTCTGATCTCTGGATCTCTAGCAGTATGGGAGGATAGTTGAAAAGGGAAGAATTGTCGGTCTACAAATGGAGGAAAGAAAAAGAAGTCTGGAAGAGACTTAAGCAAGGTGGGGTAACGAAGTATATGGAGAGACTCCATGGAAATGATAAGGACATCTCCAAGGAATTTGCAGACAGTTGGGACAATGGCCAGGTAACTTTGTGTGGTAAGACTTTTAGGGTTACCGAAAAACTTATCTCAAAAATTACAGGTCTTAATTTGTTTGGTCTAAAATACTATAGAGTGGTTGTCATGGCAAAAAATGCTACTAAAATGTACCCTAAGTATAAGGTGGAAAGAAAAATTCTTGTAATATAGTTGGGTGATTTCTTCCTGCGGGACCATATGAAACTCTTTTGGGCTAAGGTTGCCAAATTTATGATGCAGTATTTTACTCTAGAGGGTCGGTATACTAGGGTTTACAATTTTCATTTCATGTTGATAAATCATTTCTACTAAAATAGGAGAATCTCTTTTCCTTTTTTTCTTCTTAAGTCTCTAAAAAATAGTATTTTGGAGAATAGAAAGAATGTTTCTTTGCCTATCCTCCACGATGGGCTTATCCTGTTAATATATGAGCATGCCAAGTTTAAGATGCAGGAAGAAGATTAGAATAGAGGCAAGAAAGGTAAAATATCTTTTCCTTCTGAGAGAAACACACCTGGGAGTAAGAAGAAGGGGAGAGTCAATACTAGTGGTGAAGAGAATATCAAGATCCTCACATAGGAGGAAGGCATGTGCACGAACAAAGAAACAGAGGCTAAGGAAAAGGATGTGAAAAAAGAAAAAGGGGAAGCCTCTAAATTCCTCTCTGACGAAACTGGAATGGAAACGGTGGATGACATAGAGGCCCTTGAGCGGGACTTATCTGGTTCCTCTGAGGAGAGTGAAAAAGACAGTAAAGGCAGCTCTGAAGGAATGGAAATGGAGGACCAGGATAAAAATAACTCTAGGGATGACCCTACGAATCTAGAGGTGGAAAGACCTAATTCCCCTGCTAAAAATCTTACTCAACCTACTTTGAAGACTAAAGAAAAGGGTATTTCTGATACTACCCCTATTCTGGTGAACTACGCGGAGTCTATGTCTTTTGTGGGAAGGACTTCGAAAGATGACAAGGCTATGGGGTCTGAGGACAATAAAAAAGGTAAAGGTAAAACTAGGGATAGCCATGGCAATGAGACCGACAAAACCCAAGATCCCTGCAGGTTTATTCAAGTTGTTAGGGAAAGGGCTGATATGGATCTCTATTTGAACACCTGGCTTCTGGAAGATATAAGAGACATCAACGGAAAGTATGATGACCTCCAGGATAGGGTTAATAAGTTGTCTGTCCTACTTGCTAAACCTCTGAAAGAAGATGAAACCAAGGAAGATTAGGAGGAGAATTTGGAAAAAAAACTTCTGGAGAAACTTGACCTGAGGATCAATACCGTGGTTAACTTTCGACAGTGTACCACTAAGAACCGCTTCCAGAGCATTGAAGAAACCCTCAGCAGAGTAATGAAAAATAATTATGAGGGAATGAAAGTGACTGACAGTAATCTCAGGGCTCTTCTTGCTGTGCTGGATGGGAACTCCAATACTACTATGGTTGATCTGGATAATACTACTGATCCCGGCGTTGCTGGCCTAGGGACTCGTACAAGGGCAAGTGCCAAAAAAGTGAAACAGGGGAGCTCTAAAGATATTAAAGATCTCAAAGATGCCATTGACAAGTATAAATTTGTGATGGATGAGTCTGTTGAGATCTTGAAGCAGGCCTGATCTTGGTTGCTGGGGCTACTTTTCTAATGTCATCTTTTGCTAGGGTGCTCTTGCTGGTGGGGTTCAATATGCATTATCTTCTTTTCCCCCAGTTGTTGTTTTTGATTTTGTCTGTTCATCTCTGCTTTTGCTGATATATGTCTATCTTTAGTATTTTGTAAAGGGTTATTGTTCCCTTCAAAAACTGCTTTACCCTTAAATATCTTTTTCCAAGGAACTCCTTTGAAATCATTCAAGTTCCTTGAAAAGACACATGTTGAGGAAAAGATATCATAATTTGTATCAAAGTGCTAAAATGGGAAGCAATAAACTTTAGATGGACACACTTATGGTAAAAGAGAAATCATTGATATTCATTTCAGAAATAAGAGATAGAAAAAAATTCAAAATTATTTTAACTTATCAAGTGATCAGGATGCACAAGGAATCCACGAGAGAGAATTGCATAGTGACTGCATATGAAATGGAAAGATATCTTTTATAGATAAAAAAATATCAAATGATTTCAAAACAGCCGCAGTTAAAGGGAAAGAAATCAGAATTAAAGAGAAGATCACAGAGTGTAACATCTTGATCAATTTCATAGTACATATGGAAATCAATGATAATGAAGGGTAGGGTTCTTTATACATTGAAGATGAATGAAAAGGTCATTTAAAAAGTTTGAAAAGTAACATGCGAATATGCAATGATAAGTCTTTTAGAAGATACAAGTAGCAAAAGATATTTTGTGCAAAGTATCATTAACAACTACAAGAGCATGACCATGATACAAAAAAAATGAAGAATTTTTTTAAATTTATGACAAGATCAAAGGAGAATGATTGATGTTGCAGATGGAGGTTAATTTCTTATGTAAACATTATTGTATTAAAGTAGGGACAATCAGATTGAAGGACATTTTATCACAGCAAGTTATGTGCATGGAGTTCTCCAATGAAAATCAAATGGTAAAAAAAAACCTTCAAAGACATATATGTACCATAGAAAGTCACACAATAATGGGAATCATCAATTATATCAGTGGAATAAAGGTAAATGATCTCTAATAGTTAATGGAGTAGGTAACAGATAACAATCCTTATTCATAAAAGGTATAAGAAACCAAAAGATCAATTTTTTCATAGTTAGCAAGATATTCTATGGAGATAGACATCAAATAGAGATATGTCATGTCACCAATAGGATGGAAGAGAATTCATATTATGAACACTAGAAGGATGTATATCTAGTTCATTATTGTTGTATGCCACAAATGAACAACTTAGAATAGGTAAAGTCAAAATATGAGAATAATGGACAAATCTCAAGTTTGGAGGGATTTCTATTGTTGTCAAGAGAGATCTACAGAATAATTGCAAAGGAGTATTCACCATAATAGAAATAAAGGTATTGTTATATAGAATCAATTTTAGATTGTTATACAATCAAAGTTTCATCAATATCATTGCTTCGAGGTATCAAAGATTAGTTACAAGTATTCATTGCGAGACTACATCATACATCCATGAAGGAATAATGTCAATGAACAAAAATACAAGCATGAAGCACATTAATCATGTGAACTAAAGCACTATTATAAGGTTAGTCATGAAGGACACAAAATTAATAGCACTTAAATGGAGCCAAGGTCCAAATAATTTACCGTCATCATGATAATGAACATATATAGCTACAAAGAGAAATTAAAGTTTTGAAGGTATATGGCATTCATCAATGTAAGTGTATAAGTAAACTATCATAATGACGAGGTTTCAACAATGGATAATAGGCTTCAAAAGATGAAATTGTACATTCAATCTGGGAGCTACAGGATAAATGTGTGTTTCAAGAAGGTGCAACGAAATATACAAAAAAAATCAAAGCCACAAATATGGACACCAAGGATTCAAAGTTGCAAGTATTACATAGATATGCCCAACAAAGTCGGTATTTCAAATAGGAAAATAAAGATGTAATAACTAGAAAGGTCCAAGCCCCATTTAGTTGATATTTTCTGTGAATTCATTGATTCTAGAAGTATCTGTGGTGCGGGAAGGTAAAAGAAAAAACCCTCATGACTTACACAGGCAGACTCATAGGAAGCCGCAAGGCTCCAACCATAATTTATTTTTAATGCAGAAACATTTAGAAGATGAGGGATGAAAATCCAGATGACAGATCTACAACTCGACATTTCTATTGTTATGTCTTTATAGATCCATAATCGTAGAGACGTGAAATATAAAAAATATAACTTTCAGATATATGGTGAAATATCGTCGCTAGATTTTGTAACAATCAACTTGGATTCCATGCTTGTACTTGTTTTTTCTTTCTCAATTCTATAGCTCTACAATTCTATGATTATCTTCTTTGTCGAGTGTAAAAATGATTTGAAAACTCCGCCAATATATCCTTAATTACTCATGAGTAATTCCTGCTGAAAAGTTTGTCGATGAAACCAACAAATGTACTTTGTATTTCAAACAATCAAATCAATCTTAATACTCTAAAAACACATCATACCTTATTTCGGAGAGGGGGAACTAATAAAATAAGCTTTTTGATACTCTCCCTAAGGAAAGGCAATTGGATTAGTTACCAAATAAGCTAGCACCAAGAACTAGTGCCACAGATGGACTTCCTTCAGCTGTTTCTTTCTTCTTCTTCTATATAATGATTATATTCTAGAAGATTCACCTGAATCTATAACATTCTTATCATTTCTAGACTTTTTGGAGCAATAGATCTTCTTGTGTTAGCATAATGACTCAGATGACCACATTTAAAAAAATTTGCATTCCTTTATCCTGAATGGATTAGCTTTGTGACCATAGCTATGAGATACATAGAAATTACAATGAAAAATATTACTCATCTCATTCATCTTAACTCGACTAGATATTCTTCTTCTGCATTGATTTTCCTTACATGACCAAACTTGTTACAAATAAAACATTGAATATTATGTTCTTTTATGCTCTTGCACTCTATGGAATTTTGTCCGAAATTATTGCATATACAAAACAATGACCATTAAAGGATAAATACCTTAGAGAAATGTTTTTTTATCGAAGCTCTTTTTGTAGGTTTTCTTGAATTCTAGACCTTTCTCGTTACCTCATATTTTGCTTCAGCTTCAACTTCCTTGTCTTTACCTTTGGCCTTCTAATCTGAACATTCACCAGTGAAACCTATCCCTTCCTTATCCTTGTGACTTTTCTATAGGGACATAAAGTTGATCTAAAATAGTGCTACTCTCACAAATTATTTCTTCAGATCTTATCTTCCTTAATTCCTTATCCAACTTCTCATTTTCATCAAATTTATGCTTGATAATATCTTTAAGATATACTTTGGCCTTCTTCCATTCTTCCATTTTTTTTCTTGATATTTTCCTTGAGAAATTATTTAGTATATTTCAATCATCTAGTTGTAGTTTCAGATTTGCCACAATCTCTTTTCATTCCTTTAGCTCTTGTCTTACCTCTTCGTGTATTTCTTTGAATTCTAGATTTACTCCCTTAGCTTAGAGATACAAACATTCACCTCCTTGAGATTCTCTTTTTGTTCTTCATTTTCAAATTCTACACATTCTATATCATCGAGTGTTGTTTTTATTTCTTCATTAGAATAGTATTCACCAGTCATCTGTTCAACCTACCAAGATCTCCCTTAAGTAGTAAAGCTTTATCTAGAAGGGACCAAGCTCTGATACCAATTATTGAGTAGTCCCAAATAACTTAGAGGAGGGAGTGAATTAGTTATCCTTAGATATTTTTAAGCTTAATTGATCTAGTAGAAATTATATATCGAACCAGATAAATAAAAATAGAAATAATTACAAAGCATATAAGAAAAATAAAAAAAAATGAACAACAGATTTATGTAGAAAACCCAAGATGGGAAAAACCATAGAGAAGATAATTCTCATGTTTATAAACACCAGTTAAGGTGATTTTTACAATGGAATTTGACTTCCAAATTTCTCACTACAGGTAGGCTCCCTGATGGTAGGCTCATTTATATTTTGGCTAGCTTCCCTAAATACATAAAAACAACTATCACAACTAATACAAAAATAATCTTACAATAAAAGACTTGAACTCGGGGAATTGCATCTTCTCATGAAGGGATTTAATTCTAGTTAGTAGAACTGTAACTATCTGCAATATATCTGAATGAGAATTGACTGCAAAACCCTTTTCTACCTCTTTGCCCAAACTCTGTATTATATCTTTTTTGACTTCTTTCACTATTTATCACTTTCACATAATTTTGCAATCCACGTCTACTTCAGGTATCTATCCATCACCATATGGAACCAAAATGATTTTCTAAATATATGCCCATAGAAATGATATAATATCATAATGAGTCAGCCAACTAAAACATGTTGGCATGAATAGCAGAATTGAAATATTCATTAAAGCACATCACACTATTATTGGACCTAGAATATAGGTTGCACATAAGATCTTCACTCCATATTACCATGGGACCAATTGATACACCATACATAGGATAATAATCTTATAAAGAAAAATTACTGAAAGATGTTGAATAATATATATTTTGATGCTAATGGGAATGCCACAAATAGAACCATGACTTGTTATAATCATATTCACAATCAACTGAAAGAATATAAAAACATACCAAAAATTCTATAACATGTTACATGAATGTTCAGATAGCAAGGATGCCTAGAGAAAGTTTTAGAAACCAACAACCAATTAAAAGATTGATCTTCATAGTTTTGTGATATCTTCAACTAATGTTAACCAAAAATAATCCCGAAACTGAAGCCAGGAATGAATCCATATACGTCATCAACAAGTCACCATATCACATTGTTTACCAACTGAAGCACAATATTTAAGACCAAAGATTTTTTCATCATTGGCAATAATGCAAATCTAATTCAAAACTTCAAATATGGATGATGGGAGAAGGTCAAAATGACCATTGATGGGGGTTACAAGGATGCTACAATTAAAACCATCTAGTTTGTAGTTGCATAAGATAGTATGAGGTATTTAACCCTCGATGGATGCTTTACAAAAAACAATAGTTAGCACATCATGGTTTTAAACCATTTCAAGAATGATAAATGGATATCTTTCCAGTTTTATCTTCTTTCTTCTCTCTACAATGAGTTTAAATTTGACTGGAAGAACCCCAATTCCTTTTTTATTCATGAAGGCCTCATTCTCCCCCTCATGGAATATACTAAAGGTATTTCCATTCAACCTAAACCATCCAAAATAGAGAATTTAGTTTTCCCATAATGTCTATAAACTCTACTTTGATTTCTTTCTAGACCCTAAAGATGCCTCATTTGATGAAGATACATACTACCACATTAGTATATGCAAACAAACTAAGAAGGATAATTCAGCCCCTAATTTCCCTCATGGATATAAAATTGATAATGATGGCTTTGATTATGTGCCCTTGGAGGAATATGTGCAAAATTTTCTTACCACTATCTCTACTTAGAAGGGTAAATATTAGATGGGGGAATTGTCAAAATCCTCTAAGTACAAAAAGGGTAAAAAGAAGAGAAAATATTATGATTTGTGTTACTCTATGATTGGAGACAAAAAGAAAACAAGCTCCTCACTTGTAAATAATCCCTTAGAGAAATCTAATGGAAAAAAGAAGATTGATATGGAAGTAGGGGAAAAGGTTGACATCCCACATTTTGGTATGGACCCACTAGAGATGGATTTATACATATAGATCCTTGTTGCAATAGAGAAAGGTATCCCTATCGATATGAAAAATAATTCACTTGCCACCAAAACAAGGGACATGTTGAACGTAGCTAGTGATGTGATAGATGGACAAAATAACTTCTTCAAGTGGATGGTGTCTGAAATTAAATTTTTTAAAGACATGGTTAATATCATTTATGATAAAATGGACTCTACATAGAACAATGTGAATGAAAAACTTACTTTGGATAATATTGATAAAATGCTAACTCTATTAAAAATATCTAGACAAGGATGTGGAAACTATGAAGCTAGACCATGCGGAAAAGATCAGGACCCTTAAACAAACCATTGATAAGGTAAAAGATAAAGTAAGGTTATTCATGGCTCTGAGTAGAACAATCATGCAAAATAATACAGATGGGCTTAATTAGTTAAATGAGAAAGCACATGCTCTTAAAGCTAACTCTTCTTCTCCTTCTATGAATATGAAAGGAAAAGGGAAGAATGAAGGAGTGGCTCAACATGACATGGGCACTGGACCTTTTCTTAGTCCTTCTAATAGAATACATAGCTAAGATAAACATAATAATGATCATGCTCGTATTGGCTATGATGTTTAGAAATCAATGAAGGTGTGATCCAAAAAGTGATAAAAATAAATAAAAAATCTTCTTCATGAATTTCCCTTTGCTCATTGAATCTACTATTTCAGATTTATTGAGGTTTAAGGAACAGTCTCTTCCTAGCATGTATCCTTGCATCGCGTTGATCTTAGGTAGAAACAAACGTTTATTCTGGGATCCCATTGTGAAATCTATTCATAGTAGAATTGCTTCTTGGAAAACTCCTGGATTTCTCTTGTAGATAGAATTCTAATGATCAAATCAGTCTTGGAAAGTATCCCAATTTATATTATGTTAGCCCTCCCACTTCCCAAAGGCATTTTATCATCCATAGAGATAAAAAAAATATTTTCTTTGGAAAGGGACCAAACAGCCTCAAGAGAGGATTCACCTATTGGCTTGGGATAAATTTTACACTCCTAAGGCTCTAGGGGGAGCTGGTATTCACAAGTTAGAGGGTAGAAATTTAGTGCGGGGTGCTAAGTTAATTTGGAAAATGTTTTCTAACCCCTAGTCAGAGTGAGAAAATATTTTAGAGAGTAAATACCTAGATGACAATAGTCAAGAAATATTTTTCTCCATATCTAATCCTCCTTTAGGATCCCAAATGTGGAAGTTTATGATCAAATGCGGAGATTTTTTTCTTCAAAATCTTACATGGATGATTCATGATGGTGCAAAAATAGATTTTTGGGGTGATTCTTGGAATAATTTTTCTCCTTTAACTACAACTAAGTCCTTGGATCAAGGAAAGGAGGTCATCATTTCTCTTTGGGGAGCTAAGGTAAAAAACTACTTCACTATATCAAATTTTAAGGGGTTTCCACAACCTTTTTAGATAAATTTCTCACCCACTCCAATTCTGGATGATCAAGAAAACATTTTTTCAGAGATACCCCAACAGAGAATTATTCATTTTAAGGACTCTCAAGACTAGCTCATTTGGTCCTCTTCTCTCTCATAGAATTATTTAGTTAAACATGGTTATCAAGCTATTGTTCAAACCAATCAAATACATTGACCAAAAGGATTTATGTTTTGATGGGCTCCCATAGTCCTCCCTAAGGGGCTCATTCCTGAGGATATCTCTACATGGAAGAATATTGACTAGTGATAGGCTTGTGCACCTTGTTATAACTACAATATTGAATTGTAATTTTTGTGGATACCATGTTGAAATAATCAATCATATTTTGATCCAATATCTTTTTTCCTCATCTTGTTGGGATTGGATTAAAGGAAAAATCCATTGGTCCACCCCTCATGGCGATGATCTTGGTGAGGTATGTGATTCCTCGCCTTGTCTCTTTCAGAAGCCTCTTTTGCTACAATTTGGGTAGCATCCCCATAAATATTAGTTTGGAACTTTTTGGTGGGAGAGAAACAAGAGAAATTTTTATAATGACAGTTGCTATGTTGAGGTGATTATTCAAAGAATTGAAGCTTCTATTTCTAAATCAGTAAATGAATATTTTCTTAAGAATACAAGTATATATTAAGTGTTCACCTCCATATATTCCAAAATCTTGTCTGAATGAGATTACATCCAAATTCCTTTCAAAGAAAATATTGTTTTAAACAGAAACAAGAAAATTAATAGAAAAGATATTAGATGGAAAACCCCACCTCTCAATAGTTTTAAGATGAACTTTGGTGGTTCCTCCAAAGGTAATCTGGGCATATCAGGGTGTGGTGTTGTTATCAGATACTCTTTTCATCTCATTATAGTGTCTCTTATAGTTAGGTTGTCAGATGATACAAATAACATTGCTGAGGCCTAGGCTCTCCTAGAGGGAGTTAAACTTATTGTCACACAAAAGGTTTAAAATTTGGTCATCGAAGTGGACTCTCAAAGTATTTTTGCGGATTTCACAATATTTGAATCCCCAATCTGGATAATCAATTACTTCCTCAATCAAGTCTAGGGTCTCCACAGGTCTCTTTGACACATTTAAAATTCAACATTGCTTTAGGGAAGAAAATGGTGTTGTAGACACATTGGCCAATAAAGGTTATATTCTACTATTAGGAGATTTTGTCTCATGGGGACTAGAAACTTTCGAGGATCCTCTCTTGAGAAATGCTTGTCTTGCAGATAATCATACTTAAAGCTTCAAATTTGTGTGTTCTAAATTCCATTCTTGTCTATTGGGGGAGAGTAGACTTATTTATTGATTACTCTCTTCCCTCATTAGCTTGGTGTGTGGGTGATGCTATCTTTTTGAGCTTTGGATCTCCCAAATTACCTTTGTTTCTTCTACTAAAGTGTTATTGCATGGTGCAACCCTTCACAGTAGATTGCTGGAAGTAATTCTTTTGTTTAGTGGGTAGTGAACTATGTTGGTTCTATTTTCTATGGTTAGATTACAATTTATTCTAGGTTGTCATTTGGAATGTTCTTGAATATTTTTGGCATCTTTGGGGTCCATGTCCATCTTATGGGTATATAGATCATATTTAGTCTCAATTTTTTGTAGCATTTATATGAGATATGTCATCTTGCAGAGTCCTTCAATGTGTTTACTCTCAGATGTCTATTCCGAGCTGATTCCTTTCTTACAAACATCAAAGTTTCAGTGAGAGATCTTGTTTGATCTTATGCCCATTGAGACTCACATGTAGATATGCATTAGTAACATTATTATTGGTAGTTGTCTTTATGTAAAATCTTTCCATGTGTGGATGAATTTTTGGTTGTATTTTCAAAGTGTTTATTCTCTCTGTTTAAACATGCATTTCATCCATTTGGCAAGGTCCTTTCCTATGATAATGCTTGTCAGACTAGGCTTCTTGCATGGTTCCTTTCCTTGTTCATTTCTAGTCGATCATTTCAGATGTTTCTTGCGTGTTGTCTCTTTACTTACAGTTTGGTAGCGTTCAGATTTCTTTTTGTGCTCGTTTTATTTTCTTGTAGTATGGTTGTGTTTGAATATGATTCTTTTGGCCCAGATGTATGATAAATGGGGTGGCCTTATTTGTATGGTTTGGGGGCCTTTTCTCCTAATCTTTGCTTCCTTCTACTATCATCCTCCCTCCAATATGGAGTCTCTTTCTAAATTAACTGATTGTACTATTTTATTTACTTAATATATTATATGTTGTATGTGTTTCTCTAAAAAAACATGTTAAAAAAATTCACTAGGCTTTCAGGTTTATTGACCTTTCTATTTTTCTTTTATTTTGGTACTCGTCAGCTGTGGGTTTTCTTATGGTTCTCTTTTGGTGCTAGCAATTTGTTTTGTAAAGGGTTTCAGAGTCCCTTCAAATCTGCTAATAAAAAAATGTAATAAAATGTTGTAGCACATTTTCTAGGATTTCTCATGGGCAAAAGATAATAAAATATTATTGTTAATCATTTTCCTACTTTTTCTAGTATAATTAAAGTTTGTAGCACATATTCTAAGATTTTCTATGGGCAAAAAGAAATGCAATGTTATTGTTAATCATTTTCCATACTTTTTGTTAATATAATGAAAGTTTATCGCACTTTTTTTAAGATTGTTCATGGGTAAAAGGAAATGGGATGTTATTTTTAATCATTTTCCTACTTTTAATTTGGATAAGCTCAAAGAGCTTAATGAAGACTGGAAAGGGATCAATCTTTTCTCTGTTTAATTTCTTATGATTGGTTTTTTTTCTAGCTTTTTTTTTTGGTTCTTTTGCTAGTAGTTTAGTTTTGGTGTCTAGTTGAATTCAATGTTTGTGAATTCCTTTCAAACTGTCTCTAAGACTTGATGTTATTTTTCTTGTTGGGTTGGGGCCCTTTCCTAATTGACTGAATGAGAACATAATGAAAGTTTGTAACATATTTTCTAAGATTGTTTAGAGGTAAAAAAAAGATGAAATGTTATTGTTAATAATTTTTCTTGTTGTGTGTTATCATAATGAAAGTTTGAAGCACATTTCCTAAGATTGTCCACAAGCAAAATTAAATGGAATGTTATTGTTAATCCATTTGCCTACTTTTTGTTAACATAATGAAAGTTTGTAGCACATTTTCTAAGATTGTCTATTAGGGAAAAGAAATAGAATGTTAGTGTTAATCAATTTTCTTACTTTTGGTTAACATAATAAAAATTAATAGCACATTTTTAAAAAAAAATCATTGACAAAAAGAAATAGAATGTTATTTTAAATCATTTTCCTACAATTTTTTATCATCAGTATGGGAAAAGAAACTATCTTGAATTTGTATATATTCTGTTTAATATATAAAAAAGACTTTGAAAATGTTATTAAATCATATTGTATATTTAAATAATAAAAATACTAAAATTTTATTTTACATCCTATTAAATTTCAAATTCTATAACTGCATGAGGATGATATAGTGTTCTAAGCAGCTTCATATTCTGCATCCTATTGAATTTTATTTTACATCCTATTAAATTTCAAATTCTCTAACTTCATGAGGATGATATATTGTGTTCTAAGCAGCTTCAAAACCTATTTAAATTTAGAATTTAATCCTACCTTCAGCTACATCATTCCCAGAATTCAGATAGACAATGGTTGTGAGCCACCGGAAAGCTACTTTTTTAACCTTAGTCGAAAGCATTACTTCTGCAATTTTTTCATTGATGATATTTTTTTCCTACAATGATAGTCCCTTGTATATTTCATACAGCTGAAAAAATCATTTATCTTATAGAACTTCTAACTTTGTTCATATTTGAGAAGCACGCGAATGTTACTGGCTTTATTTTTCTTATAGATAATGAAGGAGTTTGTGCTTATCCTAAGCAATCACTTATTTGCCAAACCCCCATGAATGAGATAATGATGAATACAATATGTGAAAAAGACATGAGAAGCTAATATAGATGGATATATTTGATAAATAAGAGAGAAGCGACAGGTCACTTGAAAGGGAACGTGGAGGACGAAGCTCATTCTGCAAAACGAGCTGATGGTCGTCAAGCATTTGTGTGTCTGCCATGTTCTCATCAACTCTCATGCATTCAAACGTTGTTTGGAATTTTTGTAAGAGACAATCAAACATGTTTGGGTAGCGTAACCTACTCTTCTATCTTGTCTCTTTTTAGGATCCTCTCTCTTAGGGTCCGTTTGGTTGGGGAATTGAAAAATAATGCAAATCATGGTTATCTATACTCTGGTTATGCAAACCCCGGTTATGCTTTTTTGGGACTGTTTGGTTGCCCTGGAAGATGGATTTGTAAATCCACATTC
>MU225458.1:191680-201694 GCA_018584345.1 Thuja plicata | reverse complement strand
GAGCATCTACATAGGGAACTTTGAAGCAGAGAATTGATTTCTCAAAAGAATGAGGAAGGGGTGCCATGAAATGGATCACCATGATTAAGGGGTGGCATGAAATGCATCTTGGGAGCGATGATGAAAAAACTATACATCTGCAAATTACGGAAGACATAGACAAAGAAAGCTGAAATGCTAAAATAAATTTCAAAGGAAAATGCAAAATCTAACCAAATGATTGGCATAAAGTGATTATCAGTGCCCAGGTAAACAACAGAAATAAGGGAGCAGTGCTTGTATGTGTTTCAATTTTTATCAAGATGTAAATCCTATGGTCGCTGCTCTAAACAGAATCGGTACAACTACACTGTAATAATACTTCTCGCAGCTTATATTACAGAGGACAATAAGAATCCCTTACCTGTTCAAAGTAGCTCGAGCGTCGAACACCAACACATAGCAGAAAGAGGACGGCAAACCCTAGCGTCAAAAATGTGCTGCAAAAACGTGGATATCTGCGGACCCAACGAAGTTTTAAAAATGGGGTTTAAATCCAAAAACGTGGAGTTGCCCGGACCCGACGGGAAGATTAAATTTGGTTTATTTGAGCACATAACCGTGGA
This sequence comes from Thuja plicata, assembly GCA_018584345.1. Lineage (NCBI taxonomy): Eukaryota > Viridiplantae > Streptophyta > Pinopsida > Cupressales > Cupressaceae > Thuja > Thuja plicata. The sequence goes on along the minus strand of MU225458.1, from coordinate 201,089 downwards.
TTCGAAAGTCATTCCACCTCCTGAGGTGGAATTGCAAAATCCACGTTTTCGGCGAAATGGGGTCATGCAAATCCACATTCCCATTCTCAAAAAGGGCATCCAAACAGGGAATTGCACCCCATAACCGGGTTATGGGCGGAATAACCCGTTTATGGGGTGCAACCAAACGGGCCCTTATATCCCATATAAAAGAAATGCAATTGTAAAGGTGATGAACAAATTCGATAGAAATATTAAGAGAATTTAAAAGCTCAATATGTTCACTACATACAAGATTTGTAGGTTCATACTATATAATATAATTTTAAAAGATGTGATAAGACCAAAGGTAAATCAAAATAGGTTTAAAAACATAAAATATCATGTTTAATAATGTTTTTATTATATATGTAATTGTTCATGAAATTAGACTAGGTATCTTTAAGTGAAATGTCGGTAAGAGAAAGAATTTCCATCAAAATATAATCGTCAATAGAAAGAGGTTTTCTTATAAACTGTTTGAAAAGTTAAAATATTAAAAAATCTATTCAAGATTTTTATTTAAGTATAATTTTATAATAAATTATTTTAATTGATTCAATTTTAGTTAAATTAAAATTATTGACAAATCAATAATATACATAAATATTATTAAGTTTTTAGGAGATCCCTTTCAAAAAGGAAGACCAAAAAAAGTTATTAATTCTTTTAGTAATAATCATTGTATTGAATGTATATTATTTTTTTTATTGGAAATAAACACATATAAATAAAAAATGAATATTACAATAGAATGTTCTTTCAAGATAAGAATTGTAAAAAGGTAGGTGAAATGGACACGATTTTCATAAGGAGAGGGATGGAGAAGATAGGAAGGGCACGGTGGGTGAGAATTCTAGTTGTCCTAGTCAACCTATTCTTCTCTACCTCTACTATATCTATAGGTTGATTCTATTAGATGTCAAGGGAAGACAAAATAAATATTGAAACATTTTTTTAATTCATAGATTAAGTTTTGTAGCATGTCATATTGACCCATTAATTTTGAATGAAATAAAAATGATAAAAGGTAAATATTATTTAACTTATTTGATAGATCTATAAAAAATTTTAAAATCTAGAAATAAAATATTATATGCTAATTGTTTGTGTGACAAAAAAGTGAAACTTATGACTCATTTTGTTCTCCATATTTATATATTTTAATAATTTAATAATCAATAATAAAAAATTCCCTTCTAAAAGGAATTTGATTATTTAACAATTTTTTTATTTAAAGTGAAATTTTTTATAACAAATAATAAAATGAAGCAATATTAAAAGTGTACTTAGCTGACAAAAAATTTCATCTTAGACTTAGCGTGGCAGTGTGACTTTCCATCTTTAACATAATCATGACAGTGGAAGCTGAAATAGTCATTTATGTGTTATTCGCTCTGTGTCACTGATAATATTAAATGAGTTCTGATAAAATATCTTCTATAATTAGAATGAAATGAAAGGAAAGCTTTTCTAGACCTTTATAAGAGCAGTCAATCTATGGGATTGAGCAATGGTAACTGAAACCTGAAATAAACAGAAAAAGTCATAAGTCCAGCAAATTATTCCTTACAGTTTTCTGACTCTGCTGATTTTGCTTCTTCTGATATGCATTATGATCAGATAGGTTGCTGTTTTGTTGTCTTCTCCTTATCAAATAAGTCGCTAAAGATATAATTTTGAACAGATCTGTATAATTGTATTAGATGCCTAATGCTCATGAAATAATGTCATTTTATCTCCACTAATGAACAGAAATAACAAATCTTATTGTCCCACTCCTCTTTGAATGAGGAAATTGTAATAACACAAATTTTTCATAGAACATCAAAATTTTCTAGTTAAATAACCTCTAGATTACTTTAAATGCTACTAATCAGTGCTGGAGGAATACCTGTTTTCAGTTACAATCTGCTTAAAGCATTAAAAACATATGCTTGCTAAAATTTCGGAGCTCACGTACCGATAAATCTCGCTTTTCATCATGGGGACATATAGCAAAAGACACCCATTACAGGCCCATATTTATTCTTATTCCTTGTGTACATATACTTCACGTTTTTTTAAAGCAACTTTTAACTTTCAACCAATGACTAAACTTTCTCAAGTCAATATGTCTGTGGTATTGACATGACATATCATTTATTGAAGTTAAACTGGATTCCGTTGTTAGTGTTCATATACTTTTAGCTGTGTATATGCAGTGATGTTTTAACTAGTTTGATTGATGTTTCTTAATGTAATTTCTCGAAATTAATAAAATATACGCATAGATTTTTATTTTCTCTTAAATCAATAATGATATATGAATTGTCTACGTGGGGCAACTCTTACATGTAAAACGGTCATATCTTAATTCTAACCTACAGGATCTCTGTATGAAAATGGTATTTTAAGTATCATGAAGTTAGTTTATATAAATCCCTCAAATTAATGAACATATATAAACAGTTCTATTGTTAATGTTTATGTTTTTTCAACTCTAATGCACCATTTACTGAAGTAGTCTTACATGTAAATAGGTAGTGCCTTTAACTCCAATCTTTTAACTATTTTGATCGAAGTTTATGTACAGAAATCCAGCATAAACTTATGCAACAAAATTGCAATCAAAACACAATACACTAACTATTTATGTGGAACCTGCTTCCCAATATAATACCATTGAAACAAAAGTATGACAGCACATAAAATGATTACAAAAGAAGACAAGACCTCATGTTCAAATCTCTAAATATCTCCACTATGTACAAATTGCGGGCTATACTAATTGGGGCAAACAATACACTCCAACTGATACAGAACTTAATACCCTTGCGTGTGTTCTATTTCTGCAATTCCATGATCAACTGTTCAATCTGTTGCTTGGAATTGTTTGTGAGGAGGAAGAGAACATTGTGAAAGAGGAGTGGGTCACAGGGAATAAGAAGGGGTCCTTGCTGGCAGAATCCAAACTGCTGTTCAGCCTTGTCTAGCAAAGCACGGAAGAGAGGATGATTCACAGCTTGAGCAGGAATAACAAAGCGTTGAGTCTGCTCCAAAATGCCCACGTAGACTGCCAGGTGGCCCTTGGGCACATCTGGCGGAACCCTCCCCGACTTACTCTGCACTTTGCTTCCAAGTCTCTGCAAAATTCTGCTTGCCTTTCCAACCTCCATGAATGAAGGAGATCTTTTTGCAATTAATGCGTAGAGCAAGGAAATTATGGGAATGGAGAGGAGAATTTAAGGACACGGGGGCACAAACACACACACAACCGACACGGCTTGTGAAGGGAGGGTGGTTGGCAAATGGGAATGCGGCCCGTACGGGTGACACAATTCCTGATTGTTAATATTCCTGAATACAGAGTGATAAACATGAGAGGCTTTACAATTGGTTTTCTTTGTGTCCGCCTCTACAAGTGGGGACGTTTGTAGATAGTCACGTCCAATTTCGAATCATTTCCAACGACACTCAAGTATGGGTTTCCTGTAGCGTAGGCCCAGGCAAGTGGCTCGCCGTTGCATCGCCTGACTTTCTGAATCAGCGATTTTTAACAAATATATATGTTTATTTATATGAGGATTTTATATCTGAATGAGTTTTTAGATCCAGAGATTGAAGGGTGTCTATCTGCCAAATTCATTAGCGTTAAACACATTTGGAAGAGATGTGAAATTCTGGAGGAAAGGTGTCTAATGTGTCAGTTGTGATTTGTGCGGTAGAAGAGAGGTTGTTTCCATAACACTTAAGAGGCGTTAGACACACTCGGAGGAGATGTGGACTTTGGGAGGAAAGGTGTCTCATGTGCAACACTAGAGAATGCATTAGACACACTCGGAGGAGATGCGGAATTTCGGAGGAAATGCATCTCATTGTGCATGAGAGGTGGGAGCACTCATGTTGTACAAATGGTTTCAGGTTTTCAGGTCATTCGATGTCTCTTGGATAACAAAGGAAGTCAAGAGATCCACTGGTGTGGTCAGTTCGGTGTTTCTTGAGCGACCGAGGAGGATTGGTGAAGGCGCTTCATTATAGTCTCCAAAGGGTTGGGTTTAAAACCCTTGCAACTTCCACTCTTGTTCAGATTAATGTAATAAGGGGGGAGATGTTGGTGTATTACATTAATATGTGTTGCTTAGTATAGTTAGTGATAGAATTAAGTAATGGTAGTTGCTTTCTTGTACAAGTTAGATTTAGCTTTTTGTTTATCTATGGAAGGTTCCTAAAACTTTAAATACCAATGAGATTGTAATCAACGCATCCAATGCAAATCCAATTTTGAATCGAATACATCTCTAATTACATTGAGTTTGAATTTTCTCTTTTAGCTTTATGAGATAAACACTATAGATGTATGGTTGTCGCCAACATACAACTCTTGAACTGATTTACTCTTCAATCCCAACTCTCCTCAAAATACTTAAAATAATTGTTGCCACTTATAAGAAAGGTTTCATGGTTCCACTATCACTTCATGTTGTTAGGTAGAAGTAGAGCAAAGTCACATAATTTTCAAATTCAACCTTATAAACTTATGAAATATTTGTTTTAGATTTGGTCTTTTAAAATAAGAATTAACTGAGATTGATAATAAATACTAATGGTAATGTATATTATGAAGTTGACACAAGGATGAGTTAAAGAAATAGGGAAGGATATTCTGAAGCATATACCATATGCTTTCTACATATTTTACTTCCTAAATTTCTTGTGTGATAAAGAAACAATTGCACAATTTGATTGGTCTTTTTATTCGATGGTTTTCTTGGATAAAAGAAACTGGTCATTTAAAAGTTCAATTATCATTTCCTTTGTTATATTCTACATATGAATTCTTTAGTGATGAAGAGTTTTTACTCTTCAAAAAGAAGTGGAACACGTACACAAATATATAGGGGAAAGTCTCCAATAGCCGCCCAGGATAACTTCGTGCACATAGAGCTCCTAAACTATAAGTAAGATTTCAACGATTTTTTCTGTGTAGCTCTATATGTGAGTTAAGAGCTTAAAGCTAAGGTTTCATCTTTTGGGTATTTAAAGATCTCTCTGTAGAGACCGTTGAACACAAAGTGGTCAAAAAATGACATTTTCAAAGTGTCGCCCGATACCCGCTATGTTCTTGCACCAATAGACATTTACTAAAATATGCCAGTACTTGTGGCCAAATGTCCTAGTAGTCATTAGAAAATGTCCCAATAGGGGTGCACAATTGGGCCAATTATCAACCAAAAAAGATAAAAAATGATTGACTATTAGTTCATGTGTGGTCGACTATTGATACATGTATTTTCATTTTTGAGATTCCTTTAGTATTAGTAATTGAAGGATCAACATGACAAAAACATCAGAAATTTTTAACCCTTCACTGACAACTTTCCCATAGATGATGAGGATGATGAGGAAGTTATATGTAAATACATTAAGCATCAAAATATCAACATCTTCTTTAACTATACGATTTGTGGGTTCTTCCTAACCCGACGTAGAATTTTGGGCGATGCGAAAAGATCAAAGCTAATCAAAACATTTAGCAGACAAAATTTAGTGGATGATAAAGCCAACAGTTATATCTGCACTTTTCAATGAAAAAGTAACTAAGGCGTCCATAGCTTAAAAGATTGCAACACAGACAATACTGATCAAAATAGAATCTTCAACAGAAGCAGATTTTACACGAGCTCAATGTTTGGAGAAAAGTTTTCATGAATTATCTTTTGACTCATGTTTCTTAGATTGGCGGGGTCTGCAAACTTTCGTCCACAGTCCCATCACATAACTAACTTATTTTCAAAATAGTTTAGTGTGTACGCGAGAAGGACACGGCTAAAATACGATTAGTAGAAAAAATAACAAATATTATAAGATTATGCATGATGTGATAGGGGAGATATATATAACTTATAACGGAATACACGTGAGATCCAAAACTCAATTTACATGGATTCTGATGCATTGTTGAAAAAAAATTACAATCCACACAATTTAATTATGAATTGAACCACGAAGTATTTTTATTATTAAGACAGATATTCAAGAATGGACTGACATGTAAATTTTGATAGATTTGTTGATTTAAATTTTAAAGTAATTAAAATAGAAATATAACAATCTTTATATTTGTCCAAATTTAAATGAATCAACCAATCTGTATATATTCAATTAATTTAGAATTCATTCTTTTGGTGATCATAATTAGATTGATTTGAAATATAAAGATAAGAGTCATATTATTTGTTTCCAAATTACACTTAATCTATCATATAACTAAATCAAGAATAATAAATAATTAATGATATATACGACTTATTTTCTAAATAATTATATCTCTCTTAACATCAAGTATGGTAATAAATTACTATTTAATGTGATTAAATAAAATATTCTTTTTAAAAGAATGTAATTCTCTTAATCTCATCTTTCTTAATTTAAAAGGACACACATGCAAGAAATTTAGCTATAAAAGAAATTTAATTTAATATTTTAATATTAAAGGTATATATAAAATAAAAAATATGATTTACATAAAAAGTATATGCAGAAAATTAAAATAAAATCTAACTTGTTAATAATAACACTAATAATAGACATATCACACATGGTTGTATATCAACACCCTGACCTGAAGCCAACAACAAACTCAAGAACAAGGCTATACATGAGAAAGGAAATATCCACATAGGATCCTCTAAAAGAAAAATAGCCTTTATAATAGAGCATTGGATTTCCTTGTGCTCCCACTAATGTCTGCATCCTATACACTTTGAGTCTTGTATATCTACACCACAATGTGAGATCATGCATCGACAACCTAATAGGAAACAACTAAATCAGATTTAAATAGTGGTAGTCAATTTGATTCTTGGCAACCTCACAAAGAATAGATAAATATTTTATGTGGAAAAATGTGTCACTTCTCATGTTTTTGTTGTGTCACTAGAGCCTAAGGAATGCTCCAGCAATATCAAAAGCTTCAATAGAAAGATGACACATCATCCAAATTGTGTGTTTTTTCCTAGTTGGCATCTAAGTTCATCTTTGATCTAACATGGCATTCTAGTAGAAGCATCTAGGATTTCCAGTGGAAACCACCTTTTGGCCACGTAAACATTACAATTTATAACCATTCTACAAGAGCATTAGAACCCTGCGAAGGTTCCAGTGAACAGAAAGACACTAGCGAAATTAAAACCTTTTATCATGACATACACCACATTGACTATCTTTCTCTTTCTAGTCAGGGACTAGATCCTTAAAATCGTTCTAGGGGAATGATAATTATTGCCCCTTGTAATGCCACCGAAGCCATGTGGATCCTCTTCATGTTCTCACTGGACTGTTGGAGCTCAAAAGAAGTTCCAATGAAAGAGGAAGTTCCAATAGAATGATAATTATTGCCCTATCAGGTGCCACATTAGTTTCCATATCAACATATTTTCCTTCTTCACTGAGGCATTGGAATCTCCAAAAGGATTCAACAGAATGACAAGCTCTAACAAGAACCTAATTTTTGTTGATGTGTATGTCCATGTAGGAGATATTTCTTGTTCCATTGGTCCACTAGTGCTCAAAAGAAGTTTCAATGGGAGAACAATGCTCCAGTGGAATGAAAAATTAAATAAATCACCTACAATAGTAGATTCTACTAGGAGGCTAGAGCCTCATAAAGGTTTTGAAGGAATGACAAGTTCCTAAAAAATTAAAACCTTGCTGGTGTGGATGTCCATGTAGGACAAAATTCTTCTTCTGATAGCCCATTGGAGCTCAAAAGAGGTTTTTATGGGAGAAGAAAGCTCCAGTGGAATGAATAAACATGTCATGTAATCCTCTGCATTGGATTCCACTGAAGCACTAGGACCACAAAAAAAAATTCAATAGAAGCACAAGTACCAATAGAAAATATCAACTTAGACAATAAATTCCACCACCTAGTACACTTAGTGGATAACTTAAATTATTATGTAATAATTACTAAGATTGCGTTGAAGCCACCACAAGTTTTGTGGCTAATAGGTGTTGTGATAAGGCTTTCCCATCTTTGTTTCTTTGGAGAGTGGGAAATTTATTGCTAGAGACATAATTTTTCCCACTCATCCAAAGTAGGTGTAAAGTGCATCCATTTGACATGAGACATAAATAATCTATAGAAAGATTTATTAGATAAAAAATTTAAAATATTTCCTCTTTTAGAATAGAAAGAAGAATTGGACTAGCCAAGAAATCATCAGTGACAAACTACTACTCGTCAAACTCAAGGTTACATCCCTTTTGCCAAACAATTAGTCAATCTATTCACTTACATATAACAATGGAGTATATGGTAGTTAAGAATTTGTTGAACAAACCTCCAAACTTATTCAATGACATATTTAATTTTTGAGTTGCCTACTTCCGCTTTCTTAAGTGCTAAAATAATATTAATAGAATCCCCATCAATCACCAACTTATGCAATTTTATATGATAGTATTGAAACATGATATGGAAAAAGGCTTCCCAGTCATCAAAATAGGGGACATGCTGAGGGTAGCTAGGGATGTGATAGACATACATAATAACCTCTTCAAGTGGATGGTGTTGAAATTAAATTGGTTAATGAAAGGGTTAATACCATGCGTAGAACAATGTGAACAAAAGCGTTAGTTTAGAGAATGTTGATAAAATGTTGACTCTGATCCAAAATGTAGCTAAAAATGTGAAAACTATGAAGATGGATCATGAGAAAAAGGTCAGGATCCTTGAAGAAACCACCAATAAGGTACATGATAAAATAAGGGCAGACATGGTTGTGAGTAGAACAATCATGTAGAATTGTACATAAGGGCTCAAACAGTTGAATGAGAAAGTACAAGTTCTTCAAGGTTTATTTGAAGGTAACTATGGTTCTCCTCCTGTGAATGAAAAGGGAAAAGGTAAGAATGAGGCAGTGGCTCAACATGACAAAGGTGTTGGACCTATTCTTGGCTGGTAAGAATGATCAAGCTTGTATTGTCCATGATGTTTATAAAATCAATGAAGGTCTGATCCAAAAAAAAGTAGAAGCATAAAATATGTTAAAAAAAATTCAACAGGCTTTCGGTCTATTGACCCTATTTTTTCCCTTTTGTTTTGCTCTTGCTCAACTGTTGGTTTGCTTATGGTTCTCTTCTAATGTTGGAAGTCTATTTTTTAAAGGTTTCTGGTTTCCCTTCAAGACTCGTTTTACTCTAATAAAAGACATAATAAAAGTTTGTAGCACATTTTCTAAGATTTTTCATTGGCAAAAAGAAATGTAGTGCTATTGTTAATCATTTTTTCTTACCTTTTGCTAGTATAATTAAAATTTTGTAGCATATTTTCTAAGATATTTTATAGTAAAAACGAAATAGAATGTTATTGTTAATCTTTTTTTCTATCTTTTATTAACATAAT
>MU225458.1:173685-189152 GCA_018584345.1 Thuja plicata | reverse complement strand
ATATATATATATATATATAAATTAAATCAACTATAATTAACTTGGCTTAAACTATCAATCACGATGCCTATCGTGACTGCCATACTGTTCATGTATGACAGTCACGATAAGTATCGTGACTGTCTATACCATTAAATGCATACCGACTGTTTAAACACATGCTGACTGTCTTACCAAATACCGACAGTTAATAACTGTTTTAAGTGCTGCCGACAGTTGATATGTCTTAAGTTATGCCGACAGTTAAAACAGCAATTGTTTGTTATGAAACAGTATACCTTTACAAAGGGACATGATTGTTGATATTCGATGCCATTCAACATAATATATATAGTTGATATTTGTTGTGCAATCAATCAATCACAACGGCAATTGAATTCCACAATGAATATCAACTATCTACATTATATTAGTATTATATTATCTTCAGATCATTTTGATTAACATTTTTAATCATTTTCCTACTATTTTTTATCATGTTTATGTGAAGAAAAAGTATCTTACGTTTTTATACATTTTGTTTAATATAAAAAATGCTTTGAAAGTGTTTTTGAATCATATTGCACATTTAAAAAACAAAAATAATAAAATTTTATTTTATTTTACATCATATTAAATTTCAAATTCTCTGACTTCATGAGGATGATATATTATGTTCTAAGCAGCTTCAAAACCTATTTAAATTTAGAATTTAATCACGCGTTTCCCAGAATTCAGACAATGCTTGTGAGCGACCGGAAAACTAATTTTTTTACCTTAAGGGAAAGCATTAATTTCTGCATTTTTTCCTACTCTGATAGTTTCCCTGGTATATTCCATAAAGCTAAAAAAATAATCAGTTCTTTCAAATATCTTCTATACTCCACATAATCAACTTTAATTACAATTTTAATGTCAAAACAAGGACGTGACATCATTTTATATCAGTAGTTATAAGTTTCTAAATATACATTTAAAGAACACTGAAATTTTAGCACAGAAACCTTTTAACTTTTTTCATATTTGAGAAGCACACTGGCTTTATTTTTCTTAAAGATTATGCGGGACTTTGTGCTTATTCTAAGCAATCATTTATTTGCTAAATCCCCAAGATTACAATATGTGAAAAAAACATGAGAAGCTAATTGAGAAGGATAAGTGAGAGAGAAGGAACAGGGCACGTGAGAGGGAACGTGGAGGACGACATTCATTCTGCAAAACGAGCTCATGGTGGTCGAACATTTTAGTGTGTCTGCCATGTTCTCATCAACTTTCATACATTCAAAGGTAGTTTGGAATGTTAGTAAGGGACATATCAAACATGTCTGGGTAGCGTAACCTACTCTTCTATCTTGTCTTTTTTTAGGGACCTCTGTGTTACATCACGTGTACAAGAAATGTAAAGGTGATGAATAAATTCCTTAGAAATCTGGTGAGAATTGAGAAGATCAATATGTTCTTTATATATAAGATTTGTTGGTTCATACTATATAATATAATTTCGGACAATGGGATAAGACTAAAGGTGAATCGAAATAAGTATAAAGAAAATATGGTAGACAATAATGTTACTAGTTATATATATATAAATTTTCATGAAATTAGAGAGGATGTACTTAAGTGAAATGCTTGCAAATAGAGAGAATATCCATCAACAAAATATAATCTGCAAGTTTTCTTTTCATATGAACTTCTTTTTGAAAAAATAAAATACAAAAAAAATCTATTTAAAATTTTTAGTATATAAGTACAATTTTATAATAAATTTATTTTAATTGATTTAATTTTAATTAAGATAAAATTATTGTCAAATTAATAATAGATATAAGTAAGTTTTTACTTGAATTTTTTTTAGAAAGAAAAATAAAAATAAATTTCTACATTTAAAAAATTTCATTAAAAGGATTTTCTAATAATCATTCTAACTGGTTTGACATCAAATTTTTATTGGAAAAAGGAATATATAAATGAAAAAGAAATATTACAATGAAAGTTCTTTCAAGATAAAATATTGTTAAAAATCAGGTGAAATTGATATGATTTTCACTAAAAGTAATATTAAAAGAGTACTTAGGTGAGAATATTTTTTTAATCTTAGACTGAGCGTAGCACTGTGAATCCTTTGTCGATAAACGTTCCATCTTTAATATAAGCATGACAGTGAGAGCTGAAATAGTCATTTATATATTACTCACTCTTTGTGTCACTGATAATATTAACCGAATTCTGATAAAATATCCTCTATGATTAGAAATTAAATGAAAGTTTTTTCTTGATGTTCACAAGACCAGTCAGTCTATGAGATCGAGCAATTGGAACTGAAACTACTTGAAATAAACAGAAACAGTCGAAACTCCACCAAATTACTTCTTACAGTTCTCTGACTCTGCTGATCTTGCTTCTCTGCTGATTTTGATCACATATGTTGCCAGTTTTCCTATTTTCTCCTTATCAAATAAAGTCGCTAAAAATCTGATTTTGAACATATCTGTATAAATGTACCGGATGCTTCCGTATGCCTTACACTCATGACATAGTGTCATTTTATCTCTACTACTCCCGATGAACAGACATAACAAATCTTTATCATCCTACTCTTCTTTGAATATGAGAAAAATGTAATATCACAAAGTTTTCATAAAACATTAAACTTTTTATTGTTAAATACCCTATGGATAACATTAGAAGCTACTAATCAGTGCTGGAGGAATACCTGTTTTTCAGGTAGTATCGGCTGAAAACATTAAAAACATATGCTTGCTAAAATTTCGGAGCTCACGTGTCGATAAATCTTGCTTTTCATCGTGGGAACATATTGTAAAACACACCCATTACAGGCCCATATTTTTTCTTATTCCTTGTGTACATATACTTCCACGTTTTTCAGCAACTTTCAACTATTGACTAAAATTTCTCAAGTCAATATGTCTGTGGTATTGACATGACATATCATTCATCGACGTTAAACAGGATTCCAATTGTTAGTGTTAATATTCTTTTGGCTGTTTATATGATGGAGTTTTTATATGTTTAAAAATGCTTTAATTTGTATATGCAGTGATGTTTTAACTATGTTGATTGAAGTTTCTTTATGTAATTCTTAAACATTATTGACTATATGCAAAGATTTTATTATTACTGTTTATATATATATATATTTTTTGATCTGTAAGAAGCCATAGCCGAGTATTTGTATTAATATACTGTTTATATTCTTTTAAATCTATAATAATATATCAATTGCTTATACGGGGCATCTCTTACATGTAGAAAGGTAATACCTTAATTCTAAGGTACAGGATCTTTGTAGGAGATGGTGTTCTTTAAACTATTTTTATATAATCTTCCAAATTAATAAACATATATAAACAGTTCTTTTAACTCTAATAATACCCCAGTTATTGAAAGTAAATAGGTAATACCTTTAACTCCAACGTACCAGATCTCTATATTAAGTAATATTTAAATTATTTTGATCGAAGTTTATCTACAAAAATCCAGCATAAACTTATTCACCAAAATTGTAGCGAATATACAATACACTAACTATTTATGTGGAACCTGCTTCCCAATATAATACCATTGAAACAAAAGTATGACAGAGCACATAAAAAGATTACAAAAAAAGATTACAAAGAAGACAAGACCTCATGTTCCAATCTCTAAATATCTCCACTATGTACAAATTGCGAGCTATACTAATTGGGGCAAACAATACACTGTAACTGATACAGAACTTGAATTCCCTTGCCTTGTGTTCTATTTCTGCAATTCCATGATCAACTGTTCAAACTCTGGCTTGGAATTGTTTGTGAAGAGGAAGAGAACATTGTGAAAGAGGAGTGGGTCACAGGGAATAAGAAGGGATCCTTGCTGGCAGAATCCAAACTGCTCTTCAGCCTTATCCAGGAAAGCACGGAAGAGGGGGTGATTCAGAGTTTGAGTAGGTATAACAAACCGTTGAGTCTGCTCCAAAATGCCCACGTAGACTGCCAGGTGGCCCTTTTTGGAGGAACTAAACTATGTCAATAGATTATAGTCAATAGCTTATAGTCTTGAAGTAAGAAAAAATTTACATTTATAAATATACCACTAGAAATTGTACTATGATGTGTAATGAGTACACCAAAGAAATTAATAATAAATAATGAATTTATGAAATTAATATATAATTAATATATTTATAATTATTTTTTTGTATTTTTTTACATACATATGTGTAGTATGTATAATAATCAAGTACTATAATAATCTTAAATACAAATTAAATTATGCCAAAAAAATCATGTTGAATATAAAGAGTTTTTAAAAAAGACATATTTTAAAAGTTTTTATTATAATACGTTTAAAAATATTAAAACTTACACAACAAATATATATATATATATTATATTAATTATAATAATTATATAAAAAAATAATGATTTATAAATAAATTCTTATATATTATATATAAATTCATATATATTTTAGTCATCAACTACTCTAAAATTTTACTTGATTTAATGTTTAAAAAAAATTTATTACTTAAATTTAATTTTAATATTTATAAGTGTGTATAATTGTATTTAATAGGTTGTTGACACAAATCCCTTTAAAGGTTATGTTAAAAAATTAAGTAAAGATAGATTGATTGAAGAAAAAATATGTAGCATTTTCAATTTTATAAGAATGCTTTATAAACTAATCCGAGGATGAGGTGTTGATTTAGAATAGGGGAGACGATATATGTTCAATATAAAAATATATAAAACAAAAAAAATTCCATGACTAATATAATTCTAAATTTTATCTCTCATTCTAAATATTAAAATTAAATTTAAGTAATAATTTTTTTAAAATATTAAATTAACTAAAATTTTAGAGTAGTTGTTAAGAGATTTCTCTCATCTCATCCATCGAGTTCACATGTGTTACACAGATGCACGTCTTTTTTGACAGGGGTACATATTTCTCCCACCTTGTTAATGGTTTCACATGATCAGATTAGAGCTGTTTGAAGTAGCAGTACTTACCATGTACATATTTTTAGGAACTTCTTGCTCTTTTTTTCTTTTTTATAGTAGCTCCCTGTATTAACTACTATGTGAGAGCTTATTCATGTAGCAACTCTTGTGAATTACATGCTTGCAAATGCAAATTCCATGGCAGTCATAAAGCAAACTAATGAATCATGTTCGTTGCTTGCACCAATTTGGAGGCTTTTGAATCAAGGTATTGAAATCCATTGAAGCATAGTGGAAAGAGGTTTGCCAAATGTTATGGCTAGAAATGCTAAAGTGGACATTATGCAGAGCGTGGAAACAAAAACAACCCATATGAATCATTTGGCAAGCTTGAAGGTAACTTCCATGAGCTTGGCCAACATCCTTATTATATGTGCTAATTGATAGCTTCAAAACAAAGTATTACCATCCACCGAAGGAACCAAAGTAGAGCTGTCAAATTTTGTAGTTAGTTATTGTTGGTATGTCTCGAGACATTTCATCTCATGTAATATAATGACTGCAGTGTAATGAAACACATCTATTTTAATGGATTAAGAAAACTTGGAGCGAATATAAATGGCAAATGCAAAGTTGAGTTCTGCAACATTTACAAGCTTTGGAACAAGGTGTAAATATCCACCACAACATAAGAGATTTTTATTATATGTTGTAGTTGCCCTCATATATGAGAAAAGCCCTTAACAAATCATAAACCTATTTACAAATCATGTTTATCATTCTCTGAGAATGAGACCAATTTAGATAAACATGCGCTTGACTCATTAAATTGAAAAGAAATACCCAAATGAAATTTTTAAGACCTAGTCATTTCAACTGTGTAAGTATACCACAATGAACCTTCTATAGAGCTCCACTATAACATAGGATTGATTAAACTTGGAACTACATCATAGCCATAATATTATAAAGTGCATGAAACCATAATATATCACAATTTACACAGAAAAGTAGCACGCATATGAAGCAAACACATTCTATCAGAGAAAACAAAACCCCCAATGTTATGTTTTGCAGTAATAAGGGTTGAAAATCCACATGATGGAACAACAAAAAACAAGGGGCTTACAGGCTAACCGATAAAACAAACCAGAAACACAAACTAGAGCTCAAAAGCTTGAGAAAACTAGGTGTAATACAAAGCGATGAAAATGTATTCATCGAGCATCTTTAGGATTCATGGCATTCATCTCTGTGTCAACCTCAATGAGAGCCCGAACAAGAGCATCGTAAAACTCATTTGCATCATCATCCCACGGCTTTACACCGTGCATTATCAGATCGTGAAACTTGCTCACTGGCCTCTCTCTGGGTCGCTCTTTCTTCACACACGCTGCCTTCCCTTTGCTTTTCTCTACCGTAGTAACCGCTGTTACTCTTTTAACATGGTTCACAAATCCACTTTTGCTAATGAAAACTGGATTTTTGGCGGTTTGATGCGTGAGACAGGTTTTGGCAGCTGCGTACGTGAACAACCTCATACGTAAAGCCCATCGGATAAATATATACATTTATTTATATTAGGATTTTATATCTGAATGAGTTTTTAGACAGATTGAAGGGTTGTATTCTTTATTATAATTTCGTACATATTTATGATTTGATTTTTAACAGACTTAATTAAGTGCATTCAATTTCATGATAGATCAAAGACTTTTTCAAAATGTTCAATATTTTGACAATATTGTTTAATACAATAATTAAAATTTCAAATAAAATTATATAAATTTCTTAATTTTAAATTTTATTGTTTATTTTAATATAACATTTCACATTATTATTTAAGATTATCTGATTAACATAAAAAAAGGAAATCTTATTTTAAATCATGTCAGCTATTCAATCTCGAGCTCCTCATTATCCATCTTTTGTATCAAGTGAATCGTATTTTATTACCACATGTTAAATCAAAAGAGCAGCAATGAAACGTGGAAGACACCAATGCAATATGCCTTGTTACTTTTGTAAAGCATGCAAACTTGTTTTTCACACAAGGTCATGTTTTTTTTCTAGAAACAAATAGGGAGTTCGTTAAGATGGTGTGGGGCATGCCTGGAATTTGATGTCACCCAGTCTCTCATGTGATTGTTTGGACGGTTTAGTTATTATAATGCCTTTCATTTTACGTTTTACATTACAAAATAGAAATATGTATATTACATGCTAATATTAAATGATGACCATCTAATAATTATTAAAAATAGCAAGTTTTAAATTTATATTAAAATATTTTAAAATTTAGAAACATTCATATCTATCATTTTAAAATATCTAAATAAAATTATATTTTATCATAAATATTTTAAAATAGCATATAATAATATTATAAACTAAAATATTATATTGCTTATAATAAATTTTAGTCTAAACCAATTTCAAGCTGTCATATTCATTTATGTATATTTTATCAATAAAATGATGATTATTATTAAATGTTCTACCAGATTAGATTTATGCAATGTTTTTAAATTATATTTAAGTCGATGGGCTTTGTGTGGGAGCTTTGCTCCCAGAAATGCATTTTTTCCCCAGATAGTTGTCAACCCCTTTGTCTTTTATTTTCCTTTTCTAGCCATGAAAATTTCTTTAGCTTTTCCTCCTTTCTTTTTCTTTGGATTTTAGCGGACAAATCTGTAGTACAAATAGCAAGTTGCCTTATTTATTGACAAATTCTAAATGGTTTGCATTATTTACACAATTAGAAACCCGACATCATTTACAAGGATTTAAATTGAGTTAATATTTTTGCGAATAAGCTTTGTATAGGCATTTTTCTCCCATAAATGTATTTTCTTCCTGGATAGTTGTCAGCCCCTTTGCCGTTTGTTTTCATTTTTCGGCCATGAAAATTCCTTTAGCTTTTCCTTGTTTTTTCTTTGGATTTTAGCAGACAAATTTGAAGTACAAATAACAAGTTGCCTTATATATTGACAAATTCTAAATGGTTTGCATTATTTACACAGTTAGAAACTTTGCATCATTTGCAAGGATTTCAATTGAGCTAACAATTTTTGCGAACAAGCTTTGTGTGGGAGTTTTGCTCCCGGAAATGCATTTTCTTCCGAGATAGTTGTCACCCCGTTTGTCATTTGTTTTCCTTTTCCAGCCATGAAAATTCCTTTAGCTTTTCTTCCTTGCTTTTTCTTTGGATTTTAGCAAACAAATATGAAGTACAAATAACAAGTTGCCTTATTTATTGAAAATTTCTAAATGGTTTGCATTATTTACACAGTTAGAAACTCTGCATCATTTGCAAGGATTTAAATCGAGTTAACATTTTTTTGAATAGAAATAGTGATACACTAAAAATTAAGGATCTAGGTCTTGGCGTTGCATATTCTTCCATGATTTTTTACCAATGTAATAGGTCACAGGCAAGATTTATATTGTCTTGGAGTATTGCATTGGTGGTTATTTGGCTGCATAACCAATATCACAGAAGGTCTTCATAAGTTATTGCAAGACATTTTATAAGACAATTAGGTAAACTCCATACTGCTTGGATTTGACAAGTTTTAGGCCTTGTGCAGTAAACATATTTTTAAAATGGTCATTTTAAAGGCTAATTAATTAATTTTTGTTTCTACTTCAGTTTTTTTTGTGATTCTACAAGTATATTTTTTTCTTTAATTGATATTCTTGCATTCTCAAAACACTCATATTTACTTGGTTTCATTTTCAGCTGCTGGCTTACAGGTTCTGTTGGAAATACAATAATGGGAAAGTAAGATACTAAGAGGGGGAGGGGGGGGGGGGGGGGGAATNGGGGGGTGAATCAGATCTTCAAAATTAAACACTTAAAATAAACTTGATCCACATTCATACATATATTAATCTAATGTGATCTCAATTAGCATCCACACAATGAAATAAGTAACGCATAACACAATAACTTGGTAACCCAGAAACCCAAATAGGTAAAACTGGGGTGGGGATGATACCCACAAAATTCTCCACTACTCCAGTAATAAAGTGTACATGTTAAGGTTACAAATGTTTGATTACAAAATGTAATCTACCCTGTGAAGGTTTGCCCTGTTAAGAGCTTAAGATCATTACAACCTACCTTGTTAAAGGATTTCAACTTACAATGAAGTAAGCACTTTGTTAGGAGATAAAGAAAGGTCTGCTAAAACCACTCTATTAAGAGATTTTCACCTAATACAGTGATTAGAATGTCTCAAGAATTGATCCTTTGTTATGCACTCTGATGCTGATGACAGATCTCCTCTTTCCAGTACCTTCTATGATCTCATAATCTGATATAAATTTACTCTACTATTCACTATGTTATTACTTTGCTTGATCTCTGCTTCTTAACAAAATAACCCTCTGTGCATTTCACTTTTGAAAATGCAGTCGCCACACACCATACACACTTACAAAGTAGGGTTTAGAAGAAATCTAATATACTTGTTCAAATTTGATAGCGAGATCTATATCAACGATCAAGATCTGATATCCATACCTTGATGGTAAAACAATTAATGCTTACAATGAGTCATGCATAGGATAAAACAATTAAATGCATAAATAACTTCGTATAAGAATATTAAATGCATACATAAGTCGGCCTAAAAAGCTTATATAAGTCAGCCGGATCACTTATCCTTGAAGTTTGAATCATTCCAGACATATATACAAAAATTGTTCTTCTCAGCACTTAACTATCTGTCGCTCGGCACTTAACATCCATGTATCCTTCTCGGTTCAGCAATGTAACTCGGCTCAGCAATGTAACTAGGCAAACTAAAAAACTGCTCAGCAATGTTACTTGGCCTTGCATAGTTTTAGCTCTGCCATGTAGTGATAGCCAACTAAAACTGCCTAGGTGAATGACTAAGTGTTGGTCACTAATCATCAACAGATCTAGTAGAGATTAACAATCTGCCCCTTTGATATTAGTGGAAAACACACTTATCATTACTTCCATTCATTTCATGCCTAAGTATACAAAGTACTCCCCTTAGGAATATACTCAGAAATAATATACAAGTTTACATGCCTTCAAAAATTATATACAAGTGTACCTATACTGTACTGATGTATCATTTTGTATCCTTTCAGACTTCCTTACTAATTTCCTTACTAACTTCCCGCTTGTTTTTGTCACTGATTGCTGGTGGGGTTAAGTTGTACTTATCCAAAAATTGTTTATGAAGCTGCAAGGTGGATTCGAATGTAGTATCCCAACTTTCCTTTGCAATCTTCATAACTTCCAATTTTATTTCTAGCTTGGCAGCTAGACCCACTAAACTCTCTGCAGTTGATAGATTTGCACTACTCTGTGATAACTCCTTTGCTTTTGAGAGTTCCTTCTATATTACCTCCAAGTGAGGCAATAGGCTTGTCTGAATAGTTATCAATTTGGCCCTTATTTGACCATCTTCAGCCATAAGCTCAGCTATTCTCCTTTGTACATTTATCAACTTATTAAAATGTAAAGAACTAGATGTAGTATCTTTACCCAAAGTAGTACCAGTTGATCTCAAATCTAACTGTAGCTTCTCAACAAGCTGTAGATTATCCTTTGTGAAAAATTCAATATCACATAATTTCCTATAAAAAGAATAAACATTGGCTATTACTTTCTCTAAAGTTTCTACAAGAATAGAGAGTTCAACCTGTTTTGTGGCATTCTCTTCTGAGATCTTCTCTAGAACTTTGCTCTCAAATCTTCTCCTAGACCATTGCAGAAGCTTCTCAATGTTGTCTATGTCCTCATCAGTTACTTTTTGTACAATGTTAACTAGTTGATCTATGATTGGAGCATGAGGCGTTTCATCCTCTAAGTCAAAAGCCTTTGTAAATATGTCTTTGATGTCATGCACTACCTTCTTTTTCTTTTGTTCTATCTTCATCTCTTCCTATCTCTTCTTCCTCTTAAGAAATTCTTGAAGAGTCCCTATTTGTTCAAAAGATAACTCATTGGGATCCCATTGTCGAATTACAATGACTTCATCTAATGTTACATCTAAAATCTGAGACTTCTTCAAGATTTTCTTCTTTTGTATCAGTTGCCTTAATAGGCGAGTCAGTGTCTTTACCACTCAGCATCTCTTGATCCTCGACATTCAAATTGCTTGGATCATCAACTATATAATCCAAAGGATTGTCTGGAGTCAGATCAACAGTTTTTTCTGCATCTAATGCATCTTTGGTTTTGTCTTGTTCAATGGCAATTTGATCTTTTGTTATCTGTGGTTCAGGGGTAGTCTTGACTTCAACATCTTTTGTCTTTTGCTCGGATGTCCCCTCACCAGATTTCTTATCTTTTGGAATGAACAGACCAAAGATCTCTTTCCAAATCCTTGTGCTTTGTTGTACTACACCTTCTATGTCATTTTTTAGAACAACATAGCCTCTGAGTTTAGGGACAAATCTACTCTTGTACTCCTCAATAAATTTGACTCTTTGTTTTGAGGTGAGCTTAGGTATTACCTAGGCTAGTGTTCCTTCCCTAATCTATCTTTTTGTGGACAGTGCAAATTCCCATTTGCTTGACAGGAAATCATAAAGTTCATCTGGCACATGATTTCCTATCTCTGTAGGAGTTAATTTGAAAGTACTCATCATGTCCAAGAGTGCTTCCTGTACTTTGTGCCTATCTACAGTTTTCAACTTTTCATACTTGATGAACTTGAATGTTGCTAACCCTGCTGAATTCCTCAAAGTGTCACATACCTCATCAATGCTTGCTGGCTTCTTGAATTGAGCTGTTGGTATGTTGCTTGTTTCATCTGTTTCTATCTTCTCCTCATCACTATCTGTTCCCAAATTTAGTCTCCTTCTTGGTCTGTTTGCTGGCTTACTCGGCTCAGCCTTAGGAGCAACCTTTGCTTCCTTTCCAGAACTGCTTTATGCAACTTTTCTCTTTCCATACACTTTAGTTTGTACTTCTACTAGGGAAGTAATAGTAGATGCTCTAGTCCTCGGATGATCAACTGTAGGAGGTGTAATCTTAGGTTTGGCTTTGCTTTTCTTGGTTACTATTACAATTGATGGTTTCTTGCCCTTAGCTTTCTTAGTAACCTCTTATGATGCACTTACTTCCTCCTCTGTAGAAATATCCTCACCTTGTCTAGTGGTTAGGCCTAAAGGTGCATCCTTAGGTTCTTCATCACTGTTAGATTTGCTGAACTACAAATCTTCCCAAGAACACCTACATGCAAAGACTGCTACAAGAATGAAGCAAAGACAGAAGAGAAACATCTATGGCGGCCAATAGGCCAGAGACTGCAAAAACATGTTGACATAAATAATCTTCTATATTCAACAAATAAAATTACAAAATGATCTCCTTATGAAATAAAAAGCGGTGAATCCTTATAAAGGATACCGAAACCCTAAAAGGGAAACTCTAAGAAATAGAAACTGCCTAAGTGAAACTTAAGCACAAAAGAGTAATTACTAAAGATTACTCTAACATCCCCCCTTAAGTGTAACTTAGGGAGAAGAAAAATAGCTAAACTACTGCAGAAAGTAGGAAAGAAGGGTCCCGACAACTAGGCCTGATCAGGTACCCAAAACATAAAAGGGTAAAGATGTCCCAGAGAGAGGAACAAGAATAGAGCAAGAAGCATCTCCGAAGCATGTCTGAAAACTCTGTCAGAAGATACTGCTGGAACCCCCACTAAAGTGCATGATTAGGTAGAGAAGACAAATGTTTGAAGAGATGATCAATCGAACCAGGAAGCAATAAAACCAACAGGTGGACCCCCCCATAATGCTGAACTGGGAGAGGTGACAGGAACACTGAAATGTAGTACCAGAAGCAGCTGCAAAAGAAGAACCAGGAACACCAACAGTGCAACAGAAGCACACACAGGATAAAGGGTGGTGTCACAGACACACTACATGGGCTAATTTCATGGAAGGTATTCTCACTTGACAAAGGTGGATGCGCCTAAAGTGGCATAAACATCATAAACCCCCATGGCACTTTATAACACAGTGTGAGTACATCAACCGAACCAGGTGTACAAGATTCAAAAATGCAGAAGAAGGCACTTTATCTCAGTGCATTTACAGAACAAAATGCATCAAAATAAGCATGCAAGCTCAGAAGTCAGAAAGAAGAGTGAGCTATGAACTCAGAAGAAGAGATCACAGGACCTGTAGAACCAAGTAATCCACCAGAGTGCATAAACTGCAAAACTCAGAGGAGTGAAAACCCAAAGTAGAATCTGGAAATATAACCTCTGCCACTGAATAGCACACTGAACCAGCTTTCCGATGATATCTTGTTTTCCAAAAAAGGATTTCGGATGAGCCAGATATGACTCCCGGAAGGCAAAGAAAGATATCAGACTTCAACAGCAAAAAACGCTGTTGAAACAGTGGAACCAAAAATCATAACCTCCACCATCAGAACTTTCTCAGAAAGAGCTTTCCGACGGTATATGGAAGTCAGAAAAAGACCCTCGGATGCTCAAGATAGAGCAAAAAATGCCCAGGTAGATCAAAAGGGCCCAAAAGGGCAAAAACTAAGCCCCTGGGGCTAAAACAAAACTCCAGTCCCTGGGCGCATGGCGCACAGGGGGCTAAAACCGGGCCCACGGTTTGGCATGTGACCTGTCGCTGGGCAAATAAGCCTGCGGGGGCTGAAAACAGGTCCGCCACCGGGCGGAGCGGTGGCCGCCGGAGGAGCCGGGGCGGAGCGGCGCATGGTGCCGACAGAGCTGTGAGAGCTGGGCGGCGGGGGGCCGTGGAGGGCGGCGGGGCCGCTGAGTAGAGCGGTCGGGAGGAGAAAGGCAGCGCGAGCCGCTGTAGGTGGCGCATCTGCGGTGAACAGGCGTCGGAAGCCAGAGGAAAAAGGGCGGCGAGCGGCGGGGTCCGCAGGTGCTGTGGGAGGGGCGCCGCCGAGGGCCGGGCTGCGGTGGTGCAGTGGCGGCCCTGCGGTGGTGCCATTCAAACTGTACTGCACGCGTTACAAATACCACCAAAAAAACATTATTTTTTTATTTTTGCATCATTTTGCGTGTCCATACGGCCCTCAGGAGGCCAAAAAAATTCTCCAGAAGCCCCGGTGTCCAAAATGGACAAACTTTATGTGGATTCTGGGGTTTTTGGGCCTTCTGGACACAATGGAAGTGTCCGTTTGGGCCCAAAGTGACCAGAAATAGAGGTCACCCCTAAATCCACACAAAGAAGCCAGAAAAAGCCTGGCAAACTTCAAAACCCTCGAACGCTTCACAAGAACTCGAACAGCCGACAGCAAGATGGCTCTGATACCATGTTAGATTTGCTAAACTGCAAATCTTCCCAAGAACACCTGCATGCAAAGACTGCTACAAGAATGAAGCAAAGACAGAAGATAAACAGCTATGGCGGCCAATAGGCCAGAGACTGCAAAAATATGTTGACAGAAATAATCTTCTATATTCAACAAATGAAATTACAAAATGATCTCCTTATGAAATACAAAGCAGTGAATCCTTATAAAGGATACCGAAACCCTAAAAGGGAAAATCTAAGAAATAGAAACTGCCTAAGTGAAACTTAAGTACAAAAGAGTAATTACTAAAGATTACTCTAACAATCACTACCTAAGCCAACCATTTTCTTGAGATTTTTCACAATCTTCTTTCTTTTCCTCTCCATAGTTCCTTCATTCAAACTTATAGAAATTTTAGCCTTAGCTTCATCAAAATTTCCAAATCTCTCTATTGTAGTATCAATTGCCTCAGCTAGGAGTGTAATGATGGCAGCTGATGCTTCATCAACATTGATTTCATATGGAAAGAGTTCTAAGCATGTTACCCTAAGAGTCACTACATTGATATAAGTATGTATCATCTTAAAATGGAAGCACTTCCATGTTTAGAGAATTTAACCCTCCTTAGGGGATGTATTTGACCTCCATTACATCATCCCCCCTGATCTTCTCCTCCTTATACCATTTTTGGGACTGATTTCCGCATTCTGGGATACAGGGATAGGGTCGACCTCAACCCTGCCCTAGGACAGGGTTGACCTCAGCCCTGTCCTAGGACATGGCCGACCTCGACCCTGTCCCAAGGTCCCAAACCCAGAATCCCATAGTTTCTCGGATGTCATTCTTTGTAAAAAGTTCTCTCTCGCTTCCAGGTTGGCTATTTCAGGCTCCGAAGCGGGGATTCCTAAATTATATTTAATATAGGTCCTCTTCTAGGGGCATGGGTCTAATTGGAATTTAATCCTCTTATGTCAGCCTCCTTAGAAGATTGTATCCTAATTTCATATAAAAGGAAGCCCTCTCCTCTCATTTTCTCTAAGTCTTCCAAGTGCAAAAATCTCTAGCCAAGATTTTGTTCAAGCATCCATTGTTCTACATGTTTTCAAGCTCTTAAGATGTTCAAGTCTTCCTCTCAAGCATTCAAGTTCTCCATTGAAGATCAAGGATTCAAGCTTTCAAGCCTTTGAAGGGATTTGGTTCAATCATTCAAGATTCATCATTCAAACCCTAGATCTAGCCATCATGATGGTGTGATCTTCCTTCAA
>MU225458.1:127965-168905 GCA_018584345.1 Thuja plicata | reverse complement strand
GCTAGCATTCTTATTTCAAATATTGATTTCAAGGTTAATTCCTAAATCGGGGTTTGACTAAGGCAAACCCCTCCCCCACAACAAACAAACATTTTTCTTGTAGGTACAGGTTTGGGACTGTAGATCCAAGGCCAGATCTGGATACCCTTTTTGGTTTTCTTTCAGACTGTGCGGACAGGGACACTTTAAGAGTTGAGCAGATCGAGTTGGAAAAAGTGGTACAGGGTCGACCTTTTTCATAAGATGACATCAGAATGGAAAAATATTTCTTAGTTTTGTCCATCTCTATGCTCCAGTTCGGTATCATCTGTCAGCATCTCCAGAAACAGTCTACAGATCTCAGAAAACAACATTCTTTGATCTGCAATATTTCAAGGTTAGTACATTTCTATCATTCATTTCAATTCAAATCCTTAATCATTCTAAATCTATCACACATTTACAATCACATCCATTTCAACACACATCTTAAGAGGGAAACCTAAGATCTCCTTCTTTATTCTTATTTCCAATAGATTAATTCATTTATGCATTGATCCTTTTTGGGTTGATCAATTTGGATCCTTCCTTTGTGCATTTGAGAATAAAGGGGAATATCTTATCTTTCCATCCACTCTAAACATTAAATGTAAGGTGAAAAATGATTTGAGCATCAAAACACTCTTATTCCATGAACATCATTTTTCTCCTTTACAAAGTATTATCTATATCAACTAGAAAATAGATTTCCTCATAGTGCTTCTCCACTAGTGACTTAGGAATCCTAGTCCTTAATCTCATTCTCTTCTTGAATTCTACAAAATAGGTCCCCATAATGCTATTGAAATTGCTTCCTAGTTTCTCTATAAATTCACTAATCTAAATGGTTATGGGCCTATCCTTTTTCCAAACAATATTTCCCAGTGTAGGAAATGTATCCTGAATATAGAAAAATATATAGACTAGTAAAGAACCAAACTTACATGATGAGCTCTTAGCCTTTCTGATTGATGCTAGGTTCTCAGCTAGTTGTGTCTATTGTAGCTCGGAAAGATCATATGTGTGACTCTTCTTCACAATTTTCCATGCCTGATCAACAACTGTACAAGGAACACTATCCAATATGATGGACTAATAGAAATTATGTGCTATAACCCTTACTCCAAAGTCAAGTTCTAGGTCAGTAATTGTAGAGATAGTCATACCTTTTTTACTCCATACTATTCCAGTGTTCAATGTAATTTCTTCTTTGTTGTTATCCCTCATGGTCCATTTTCCATTTACTATAGGATATCTAGTCACTTGATGAATCATGCTTTTGGTGATCTTGACCGGTCCATTATCTAACCACATACACATGTCATGAACTCGGCTAAGGATAACTTTTATCCATTCATCTTTGAAACCTTAGGTAAAATCTAGGGCACGAGTTAACCCTTTGTCGGCTAGATGTTTGAATTCTTCCTTCAGAACTCCATTTTCACACAATTTACTATAGGATTTCCTCAATTCACTATCTCCTACTTCACCAATCTTAACCATATAACACGATCTAACATCATGAATCATGAGTACCTTGGGTGGAATGGATGAGAGGGCTCCCATTAAATCACTCTGAATCGCACTTTCAAGAACAGCTCAAAAGTTGAGAGGTTCACATTCATCACTCTGTATCAACTGAATTTGCTCTGTTTCTGCCTCCATACTCTTAGCTGGTTGGAAGAAATTGCAGCCATAATTTGAAATTAGGGTTCGAAGGATGTAAAATAGAGTACCTCGGCAAGTAGCTCTTCACACTATTCACTATTCACCTTAGGATTACCGATGGCATGCTGATGATATCTTCGATGCTAAAACTCAGTTAAGATCAATTCTGCAAATTACTTCAATCGCTCCGTTAACCAGTAAAAATTGCAAGGTAAAAATGAGATGTCAACTGTTCATCATTTATAAGCTTCGAAATGTCAAGGTAGGTGAGCATTGAATGTTCTCCCCATTGAATTAGTGCAAGCCAGCTATCCTCGGTTTTAACACAACTTGCATCCCACTCGGCTCACTAGACTCGGCCTTCACAAAACTTCACTCGACCAACAAAACTCAGCACTCACTAAAGAACTCGGCTTTAGTGTCCATGAGTAGTAGTCAGCACCTATTAGTGTAATTTTCTCATCTCAGTATTTTGTCCTCAAAATATGTCCTGGTACATCTTAACATATGAAAATGTGGACTTTTGTAAATTTCATGTTAGGAACTGATGTAAGATAAGAATTTTAAATACAGTTCCTTACATACCTCTTTCTCTTAGTTGGAGATGATGTGATCACTTGATCCATTGGATTGGGTGACCTTGGCTTCATTATCTTCACTGCTGCATGGTTCAAACTTCTTAACCCATGTCTTGTTCATCTATTCCCTTATTTGCTCAACAGTAGGAGAAGGTACCCTAGCCTTGCAATCTTTCCTTGTATGTCCAATTTTCAGACAACTATGACAAACTAGGCTGCCATTCATCCAACTTTTAGATTTACCTCTGAAATGTGTCCTTATGTAGTTTTCTGGAACATGTCCATACTCACCACAGTAATGACAACTATGCCATGTATTGTAATCCCAATTGTGAGTATTGCCTTTTCTTGGTTATTTCTCTTGTACCTTAGATGTCCACTTTTGTTTACCTTTAGATCTGCAATCTTGTGCTCTATGACCATATTTGTGATAGTTATAGCAATTTCCATTGAGTCTAGGTGTTTTGCTTGCCTTTGTCTTGCATTCACGTGCTTGATGTCCAAACTTATTACAGTTAAAGTAGTAACCATTAAAGTTAGTTTTTGGATTGGACTTACCATTCTTGCTTCGACAAATGTTTTTTGTGTGACCTGGTTTACCACAGTGATGAAAAATAGGTTTTTTGTTTCTCGGCTTTGCATGCCTTCTTTCACCTGTCTTAGATGATTCTCCATCTTCAGTGGTTGAATGTTGTCTAGTGTGACATAGTCCAGAAGAATATTTAGGTCTTCTTGATGCTTCCACCAGTTGTTCAAAGTAGCTCATAGCAGTACTCAGATCATTCACTTTGTTATTAATCTCTTTCTCAGATCTCAATTCATCTTTCAATTGATTGTTCTCAGATCTAAGATTAACAATCTCCAAGTATTTCCTACTTATCTCCTGATTTGCAAGTAGTAGTTGATTTGCCATGTCCACTTGATTGACTGTCATTGTTTGCACATCATGTGTTCTTTCATCAAGTCTGGTAGTCATCATTCTCTTGTCTTCTTTTACCATAGCCTTTTCATCTTCAGCTTTCTTTTTCTATTCAACAACTTCACACATTCTTATTGATTGGGCTTCTTGTTCCTTTTTCAAGTTTTTGACTTCTTCACATAGTGCACTATTCTTTTCCAGTAGATCTGCAATTGCTGCATCACTTTCAGTAGAATCTCCATTCTGAAATATATTTGTGGTGTCCTCTTCCTGATAATGAGTGTCATTCATTTGTTTGGCCAAATCTTTTCTTGTAGCCAAGAACTTCTATAATTCCTGTCTTGCAGTCTCAAGCTATTGTAGTGCTAGCTGAATATCAATCTTTTGATTCTCAATGACTTTAGCCATCTTGTAGATCTCCATTTCAAGATCTGTATTCTCAAGCTGATTATGACCTTTTTAGAGAACTAAGCTCTGATACCAATTGTTGGAAATACAATAATGGGAAAGCAAGATACTGAGAGGGGGGGTGAATCAGATCTTCAAAATTAAACACTTAAAATAAACTTGATCAACATTCATACATATATGAATCTACTGTAATCTTAGATAGCATCCACACAATGAAATAAGTAACACATAACACAATAACTTGGTAACCTAGAAACCCAAATAGGTAAAACTGGGGTGGGGATGACACCCACAAAATGCTCCACTACTACAGTAATAAAGAGTACCTATTAACGTTACAAATGTTTGATTACAAAATGTAATCTACCCTATGAAGGTCTGCCCTGTTAAGAGCTTAAGATCATTGTAATCTACCCTATTAAAGGATTTCAACTTACAATGAAGTAAGCACTCTATTAGGAGATAAAGAAAGTTCTGCTAGAACCACTCTGTTAAGAGATTTTCACCTGATACAATGATTAAAATGTCTCAAGTATTGATCCTTCATTATGCACTCTGATGCTAATGACGGATCTCCTCTTTCCAGTACCTTCTATGATCTCATAATCTAATATAACTTTACTCTGTTGTTCACTGTGTTATTACTCTGCTTGATCTCTGCTTCTTAACAAAATAACCCTCTATGCATTTCACTTTTGAAAATGAAGTCACCACACACCGTACACACTTACAAAGTAGGGTTTAGAAGCAATCTAATATACTTGTTCAAATCTGATAGCGAGATCTAGATCAACGATCAAGATCTGATATCCATACCTTGATGGTAAAACAATTAATGCTTACAATGAGTTATGCATAGGATAAAACAATTAAATGCATAAATAACTCCGTATAAGAATATTAAATGCATACATAAGTTGGCCCAAAAAGATTATATAATTCGGTCGGATCACTTATCCTTGAAGTTTGTATCATTCCAGACATATATATAAAATTTTTTCTGCTCGGCACTTAACTGTCTGTCGCTTGGCACTTAACATCCCTATATCCTTCTTGACTCAGCAATGTAACTCGGCTCAACAATGTAACTAGGCAAACTGAAAAACTGCTCGGCAATGTTGCTCGGCCTTGCATAGTTTTAGCTCAGCCATAGTGATAGCCAACTAAAACTGCCTAGGTGAATGACTAAGTGTTGGTCACTAATCATCAACAGATCTTAGATATTAACAAGTTCTTCATGAAAATAATCTTATCTACACGGATTTGAAACCGTAGATGAAAATATTCAAATTTTGGGGATTATGGGAGTGAGAGGTGCATTGGCATGCACGCAATTAATTATTAACGTTTCTTCAAAATGAATTTACTTGCTTCATTTTTTCATTTTTTTCTTTCATTCCCACTTTCTCTCTGATTCATAGATGCAACTTTTTTTTTCCTAAAAACTCAATAGAATCAACCAAATTTTACCATAATTTTGTCCCTGCAAGGTTCAATAGTAATACTTTTGATTTATATTAATATAAAAATAAAATTGAAATTCACAGTGATTTTTTTTGTTTAAAGTATTAAACAAAATGAATTTATTTGTGTAGGTTCAATAGTGATTATGTTTTGTATGCACAACTATTTGGTCTATAATTTTCTGTGTGATCTTTGGTTAAGTATATCAAGTGTCAGTAATAGAAAAATGGTTCTTCAATACTAGAATACATTTAGGTAGAGTATTATTTTACTTAGGACAAATTGCAACCATATTTATATTTGTTCAAGATAAATTACAATTAGATTTATTCAATCATCCAAATTTGTTTAAGATAAATTGTAAAAAAAATTTATCTCGTCTAGATTTCTTTAAGATAAATTATAAATTGATTTATCCATGTAAACCTATTTATTCATGGCCATAATCTATACAATCAGATTTGTAAATTATTACAATCTAAGTAATTTGGGCAAGCAAATTTTATCATGATTGCAATCTAAGTAATTTGTCATGATACTAAGA
This sequence comes from Thuja plicata, assembly GCA_018584345.1. NCBI lineage: Eukaryota > Viridiplantae > Streptophyta > Pinopsida > Cupressales > Cupressaceae > Thuja > Thuja plicata. The sequence continues at coordinate 163,303 of MU225458.1, read as the reverse complement.
CCAAGTTGAAATTTTATCAGTTCAATGATTTGAAATTTATTTTGATTATTGTCAATTAGATTTGAAAATATAGCACTCTTCAAAAACAATAATTTTTCCCACTTTTAATTAATAATTTCTAAATTTAATTACGTGTTCAGTTGTAATTCTCACTCTTAGCTTCTTTAGGCCAAATGGAATTTTTTTGAAATAAATAAGTTTTCATGTTGATAGAAAAATAAAATATTAAGTTTTTAAAATGATATTTCAAATTATAATAGAAACAAATTTTTACAATTAAGAAAGAAAAAATTTCTTAGAAAAGTATAATTTAAAAAGCACTCCATTGATTGTAATAGAAATATTTATTATAAAATTAACAACCGTAGTTTTTAGTAACTAATTAAAAATAACCGTCTAGGGATTTTGGAGTGGAGTGTGGAATGGGAGAGGTTTTGAGCGGGAAAGGATTTTCAAATTACAATGGGGTTCCTGCTAGGCATGGCAGCCTGGTTGTGGGCAATGGTCGTGGTCCTGGGCTGGTGAATGCCACGGTGAACACGGTCAAAACTTTGACGTGTTCTCCAATACCTATTTTGAATCTAGCTTTGTAGGTGTTAGGCTCCGTTCTGTGTGGAAAGGAGAATCAACCTCCTTGTTAGGCTGTGACAGCATGTGCATCACCTAAGTTGTGTGCTGCTTAGATTACTTCTAAGGATTTGCCTCATCCTTCAGGCCCACTGACGACCAGAGAGAATATTTCAGTGTTTGGGCCTAGCCCAATTTTGGAAAAAAAATATCCCTAAGGAACCACTAGTGGGGTCCCCTGTAGCGAATAGCGATGATTTTGTCAAGGTCAACACCTCTTCAACCAAAAAATGGTCAAAAATCTTGGGTGCTAAACAAGTGGGAAATCATTCTCTTGTTGTTGGAACTGTGAAGGTTGGCTTTGTGGATGACGAAGTAGCCATTTTTGTTCTTGATTCTCTGGTGGATCTCTCAATCTCTTCAATGGAGTTTACTCTGGTTGGTAAGTTCCTTGGCCCTCATCCTAACATTGAACTGGTTAGATCTTTTGTTAGGAAAAAATGGGCTTTGAGGGGTCAGGTTGACATAGTTTCTTTACCTAAGGGGTTTTTATCCTTCGCCTTTTCTAACAAAGAAGACTAGGGCTTTGTCCTATGTCGAGGGCGGTGGATGTTTAGAAGAACAACAGTGGAATTTTGTAAGTGGTCTCCAAAATGGGATTATTCTGATAATTTGTTCAATGCAACGCCAGTCTGGGTTAGGTTTCTAGGATTGCCCCTCGAGTTCTAGAATGAGGAAGTCTTTAAGGGCTTTGCTTCCTCTTTTGGTGGGGAGCTTCTCACGGTCGACTTCATGACTAAAGCCAAGTCCTATCTAGTTTTTGCAAGAATATGTGTCAATATTTGTCAGTTTGATAACCTCCCTTCAGTTACTAACATCAATTCCAAGCTAGGTATCTAGAAGAAAGAAGTGGAATTTGAATCCCTTCCCTTTGCCTGCTTTGTGTGTCATAAAATGGGTCATTAAGCTAAGAATTATCCTAAAAATTCTAAAAGGACCCCAAAATAGTGGTCCCTAACCCTATTCCACCTAAGGAACACAAACTAATCTAGAAGGAGAAGAAGACTTTGGTTTTAACTGAAGGAGAGAGTGTTAACAAGGCTTATCTAGAAGGATGCCTTGGTAACACGGTTGACTCAAATGTGATTCTAAACTTGGAAGAGGGAGAAATAGTGGAATATGTTACACATATATCTAATTTATTGATGAAAGAAGTGTCGGTAGAGCTAGTAGTTCCTATCTAGGATGCAGAACAGTCGTTGTTCAAAGTTGAAGGTGCCTTCCTTACTGTTCAGTCCGATAATGAGGCAATGGGGGAGGATTCTCCTTCCTATGATCCTGAAAAGTCAGATGAGGAGGAATCTTCATCTGCTCCAGACACTCTATCTGGCAATGGCGATGAAGAACCTTTTGTCAGTCCGGATATTCTAGATCTGAATGGGGATCCATGGACTACTCAGATGGGGAAGAAACATAAGAAACAACAGAGATCACTCTCTACTCCTGGCTCCATGGGAGTGGTAACTCAGAGTAGGGATGATGGAGGTTCTAAGGTTTGAAGTATGAATGTGGATGTTGGATCTCAAAAGATAACACTAGGTAGAACCTCAAAGAAAGAAATAAGAGCAAGAGAAAGTAAAAAGGATATAACGGACAGTAAGCAATTGACCATCCAGGATGTCTGCACTCCGGTTAAGAAATGAAAATCATATCATGGAACATTAGGGGGATCAATGTTTCCCATAAGAAGGATATGTTGAGGAACCTAGCAAGAGATCATAAACCTGATATCATGATGGTTCAGGAAACAAAAATGATTAAATATAAGGTTAAAAAATCAAAATCTTCAAAAATGGAGGAGTTGTTGGATCCAATTCTGTTGGTGCCTCAGGAGGTATTTCTATTATTTGGAATCAAAATAATATTAGAGGTGTTATTCTTAATAATGATGTAAATTGTTTAAGCATTAAATTTACCCATATTAAGATAGATTTTGAATGGGATACCACTAATATCTATGCTCCTAACTCCAAATCTGGCAGACCTAAATATTGGAAAATGGTGGAAATTCAAAGAATTTCTTTCTGTGATTCTCCCTTGATGGTTATGGGAGATTTCAACTATCCTCTCAAAGATGATGAGAAGTTTGGAGTGGTTGATAGCCTGATTCAAATGGACTATAGAGTTGATCTAATGGATTTTGTCAATCATCAAGCTCTTAGTGATATTGATCTGCAAGGTGTTAATTACACTTGGTCTAATAGAAGAGTGGGAGAGGACCTTATTCAGGTTCATCTAGATCGTGCCCTCATTTCTAGATACTGGCTAAATAAATTTTTCTACTCACTATCTTCTATCATGAAGGTTTGGTCAGATCACTTTCCCCTCTCCTTTGTTGATGATTTAATTAAGGTTAAGGATAATATCCCCTTTAGATTTGAAAAAATGTGGATTGATGATCTTGAATTACAACAGAGAATTTGGAAATGGTGGAATGTGAACATTTGTAGGACTTCTATATTTTCAGTTTCTAAGAAAATCCAACACATAAAACAAAATATAAAAACTTGGAGTAAGGAAGTGTTCGGGGATATCTTCAAAGTCAAGCTAGACTTGCAAAAGGAACTTGATATCATTCAGGACTCTATTTAGCAAATAGGTATGTCTCAAGACCTTAAGGATAAAGAGACTGTTCTTTTGGTCAAGACTCATAACATTATCTCTAAAGAGGAAGTGTACTGGAGACAAAGGTCTAGGTCATTGTGGTTGAAGGTCAGAGACAACAACACTAGGTTCTTCCACATGTCTAATTCAAAACATAGAGCCTCTAATAGAATTCCCAAACTCAGGTTAGTCTCTGGCTTGGTTAGCAATGATAAAGATATATATTGGGCTATGGTTGACTTTTTTCCTCTCTTCTCTACAAAGATCAGTCGCTTTCCTTGGAAAACCAGGTGCTGATTCTTGATTCTATCCATTCTTTAGTGGACAATCCTACAAACAAGTTTTTGACTGCCATTCCTTCCTTGGAGGAAACCAAGAAAGATGCTTTCTCTTTTGAGGGAGATAAGTGCCCGGGCCTAGATGGGTTTCCTGGGTTCTTCTTTCATAAATTATGGCATATTGTGGGCAGGGATATATGTCATGTTGTTAAAGAATTATTTGGATCCTGAACTTTGCTTAGTGAGATTAATTCTACCTTTATTGCATTGATTCCTAAGTCTCCTGGTACTAATTTTGTTGATTCCCTTAGGCCGATAACCTTATGTAACTTGGTGTATAAAATTTTCTCTAAGGTTCTTACTCTTAGGTTGCTGGCTATCCTTCCACATATTATTTCTCCCCAGCAAAGTGGTTTTGTTCCTGGAAGGAAAATTTTGGATTCCATTATGAAGGTTCATGAGGTTATTCATTCTACACTCTTCCTGTAACCATGGTTTTTTTTTAAGCTTGATCTCTCGAAAGCGTATGACCGGGTGGACTGGGACTTTTTGATTAAGATTCTCCAATCCTTTGGATTCTGTGAAAAACTGTTGCAGCTTGTTTCCCAACTTATCAATACTTCGATGGCTATTGTTATTGTGAATGTCTCCTCTTCCCATTTCTTTAATCCCACAAGGGGGATCCGTCATGGGGATCCTTTGTCCCCTATTCTCTTTTCTATTCTGACGGAGGGTCTTGGTCATTATTTTTAGAAACTGGATTCTGAGGGTTCTCTAAAGGGCCTTATTCCTTCCTTTGCCTCTAGGCCTTTCTCCCATGAGCAATTCATTTATGATACGGTTATTATGGGGTCATCTACTAGATCCAGGATGCTAGAAGGATCAAACATGCTCTTTCTATTTATTCTTAGCTATAGGTCAAAATGTCAATTGGGAGAAGAGATCTCTGTACTTTATAAATATGCCAGAGAATAGACAAAATAGGATAGCAAGAATCATTGGGTATGAAATTGGGACCTTGTCTACAACCTACCTTGGTCTCCCTTTGGGATTGAAACCTCCTGACTCTTTTTGGGCAGGTATTGTGGGCAGATTCAATAGGAAATTAGTTGGTTGGAAGGGAGCTCTCCTTAGCCAAGCTCGAAAACTCCAACTTCTAAAGGATTATGTGCAAAGACTCCCCATATATGACATGAGTCTATTTAGGATCCCAGGAAAAATCACAGATGTGATTGAATCTATTCAGAGAAACTTTCATTGGTCTGGAGTGGAAGACAAAAAGAGACTCGCTCTTGTGGCATGGGAAAAGCTTTGTACTCCAAAGAAGTGGGGAGAGTTGGGGTTTTTTGCCTCTAAAGGTTATTAGCTAGGCCCTTCTGGAAAATAAAATATGATGTATCTATGGTGATGATAAAGAATTGAATGACATTATTAAAAAACACATCTCTTTTTGTTCCCTCACATGTCAGACTTTATGAATTTTAATGTGAAGGTGCAGGGTTCATTCATTTGGAACAATATCCAACAAGCTAAGGAGATGGCTTTCAAGGGTGCTAAGTGGATTTTGCGTAATGGTGGGAGAATTATGCTCTAGGATTATTGTTGTGTCAAAGGTTTTCCTATGAATTCCATTCCTGATATTCATCCTTTTATTGACATGTAAACAAAGATTTGGTATGAGGGCCACAAATTACTAGGAAAACCAGACCTAGGTTGACCTTTCTGAGGTGGACTTCTCGCTAAAACTTATGATGGATTTGAATCTCTGGAAAGTGGACACTTCTAAGGAGGATAATTTGATATAGGGAAAGCTTCCTTTAGGTCTCTATTCTGTCGCTTCAGCCTCTGAGATCTTGATAAAGTCCCCGGATCCTCTTCCCTTCTGGAGTTAGGTATGGGATAAATTACTCACTCCTAAAATTAACATCTTTTTTTGGATGGTTTTGCAGAAAAAGATCCTTACCATAGACAATCTCCAAAAAAGAGGAATGATTCTACCGAAGAGATGTTTTATGTACAAAAATGTAGAGGAATCGGTTCTCCACTTGGCCATTGATTTTTTTTATCCCAGAGATGTTTGGGGCCTTACCTTGCAATGTTGGAATATTCACTGGGTGTTTCCAAACAATCTGGAAAAAAATTTCAAGCAGTGGAGAAACACAACTACTCCTATTGATAGGTTGTTGTGGAACATTATCACTCCTCATATCATCTGGAAACTTTGGTGTGAACGAAATGATAGATTCTTTCGTCATAATGCTTTGCCTCTGGTTGTGATTGTGAAAAAGATTCAAAGAAGCATTAGAGAGAACTTTAATGTGTTCAATGGACTTATGCAAGATTTCAATGATGGAGTTTCAACTGGATCTATTTCTAAATTTCCATCTAGGCAAGAGAATGCCATTTGGATTTCCCCTCCTATTGGCTGGATTAAATCCAATTTTGATGGAGCAGTGAAGGGGAATCTGGGCCCTTCTTGATGTGGTGGTCTTATCCGCGATGATGAGGCAAATTGTCTTGCAGACGTGGCATTCCCCATTGGGGTCCAGACCAACCACGTGGCAGAGGTGATGACTCTTTTGCAAACTTTAAAATTGATTAATGAAATTATGTCCTTGAATGTGTGGATCGAAGGTGATTCGATGAATATCTTAAATTGCATTAAAGGGATTACCAAGCCATCATGGTCAATCAAGGTGATTATTGATGAGGCTTTTATAATTATTAACTCTTTCACCAATGTCATCATATTGCATAACTTCAGGGAAGTGAACATAGGGTTAAGAAAAGGCTTGTCTTTCCCAAGAAAGTGAGGTGCAGACATGTGTTCACTCATTGTTTAAAAATTTTGAATTTGGCTTTTTTGCACTATCTCTGCTTTTTATCCTCCATTGCTAGTGAGAACCTGTTCTTGCAAGGTACCATGGGGATGAGATAAACAGAAAGGATTTGAAGAAATCTAAGAAATGGAAGATCCAAATGGAGGTTTGGGATAAGTTTAACAAGAGAGGCCTCACAAACTACATGGAGCGCCTTCATGGCTCCAAAGATGTTGTCATGAATGCTTTTGTGGAAAGCTAGAAGGATGGTACTGTGGTGATCAGTGGTATGGCTGTCAAGATTACTGAAGACCTGATTGCTGAGGTTACGGGTTTAATACCAAAGAATAAAATTCTATAGAGACAAAAAATATCCTAGAAGGCTATTCAACACTTCCCTAAGGACAAAGCGGAAGCGAATAGTCTGGTGAAAGACTCTGGAGGGTTGTATGATGTTAATTCCATCAAAGAAATCTAGGCAAAGGTGCTTACAATGGTCATGGAGTACATTTGTTTGGATGAGAGATACAAAAGGGCCCACTCCTACCATTCCATGATGTTATTTCATTTCTGACATAAGGTAAGAATTTATTTCCCCTTCTACCTGTTGCAATCTCTCCATCATAGTTTTACTGACCATAGGCATAAGGAAAGTAAGCCCATTTTGCATGAGAGCTTATTTTCCTGATTCTAGAACATGTTAAGACTGTTGTTGCCTCCAGTCCTCTTATTATTTCACTGAGACACTCTGGCTCTGCTAAAGTGAGAAAAAGGATTAGGGTGAGAGAACATACGGTAGAGCCGACTGTTAAAAAATTGAAATTTGAAAAAAATAAAGGTAGGGAAACAGACTTGGATGGTGAGAATGCCAACAGTTATGATGGAAAATACTACTTCCCCCACTCCCAGTCTAATGACGAGAGTAAGGAGTCACTATCTGTTTCGGTGAGTGTTTCTGGTGAAGATGAGGTCAAATCTTTGGGAGCCCATATTGCTAAGGAGAAAGGTAAAGATCTTGAGGTCACCAAGGAAGATGTGGGTGGCCAAAAAGTTTCTATTTTTGTCAATTACGCGAGTTTTGAAGAGCATGACATTCCCATCTCTCCGAAGCTTGAGGTGTTTATGGATGTGGAGACGGAGAGGAAAGAGGAGGAAACCCCAGGTCCCGACACTACTGAGAAGGCCAACATCCCTACTACTTCTAGGAACATTCCTTTCTCTAGATTGGTGGATATGCAGGAGCAGAATGTCCAACTTCTCTAAGATGACATGGACAACAAAATTGAGCCCCCATTTGGAGTCCTTCAAAATATGAAGGCAATAACATTGTACTCGTTTTGACTAATGAAATGGGTATTTAAGGAAATAAAAAGACTCCATCTCAGCTTTAGAGCTCTGTCTACTCATGTTGATCTTATCCAAGGTAATCAAGATTCTGCATCAGCAGGGGTTGATGGTAAACAGAACAAGGAGGATGGAGAAAATTTGAAGACTCTCCATGACAGATTTGACATTTTGGAGAATACTTTGAAAAAACACATGAAGGATAACAATATCATCATGGGTTCCACTATGGAGTGTTTTAATTCCATTAAGTCTAAGCTGAATTCTGGATCCCCAAGTGTGAAGATCGATGATGAAAAAGATGACATGGAAGATGCAGGTCTGGGAAAGTGCACGCATTCAGCCAAGAAGAAGAAAATCCAAGACAAGATTTTAGAGCTTTTAGATTTCAATGTTGCCATTAAAAAGGTCTCCAAAGCTAAGAAGGAAGAGGAAGACACTCTCTGGGAGTTCACCTAGTTCTTGCAGTTCTCCTATTTTTTTGTTGCTTCATTTTTTGGCTTTTGGTTTCCGGAGGGCCTAGCTGGTTTCTGGCTTTCTTCTTTGGTTTTCTGTTTGGTTCTGGGTGTTGCAGGTTGGGTCTCAGTCCTGTCTCTGTTTAGTCCTTATTATGTTGTCTTTCTTTTTGTAATGGTTGTAAGGGGTTTTGGGTCCCCATAAAACCTGTTTTTACCAACAATAAAAAACTAATTAAAAATAAAATAATTGAACAAAGTAAATAATTAAATACGAAGTAATAAAATTTAATGTTATATTTTAAAAAATATAATAAAAAGAAAAGAAACTTCCATTTTGAAATATTTATATTTCTTCAAGATAAATTGCAATTAGATTTATTCAATCATCATAAATTGTAAAAAAAATTGGTAACCAAATTTTATCATGATTTTTTCCTATTTTAATTAATAATTTCCAAATTTAATTACATGTTGAATTGTAATTCTCACTCTTAGCTTCATTAGGCCAAAATATATATTTTTGAAATAAATAAGTTTTCACTCTTAGCTTCTTTAGGCCAATTGGCATTTTTTTTGAAATAAATAAGTTTTCATGTTGATAGAAAAATAAAATATTGAGTTTTCAAATTGATATTTTAAATTATAATAGAAACAAATTTTTACAATTAAAAAAGATTTTTTTTCTAAGAAATATATAATTAAAAAAGCACCTCATTGATTATAAATATTTGTTATGAAATTAACAACTCTAGTTTTTAGTAACTAATTAAAAATAAAATAATTGAACAAAGTAAATAATTAAATACAAAGTAGTAAAATTTAAAGTTATATTTTAAAAAATATAATACAAATAAAAGAAACTTCATTTTTGAAAAATTTATAATAGAAACATTTATTTCACAATTAGATAGTGTACTTACTAGATAAGATAAGATACAATAAATTTATTAATGTCCAACAAGAGACCAACAAGGGTCTAAGGGACTGGAAATCTACATCAAAAGGAACAACGAACCAATAGAGCACCAATCAGTGGCCAGGAAAGCAACCAAGAGAAAAAAAAGAAAGAAGAGAACAAGAAACAACAAGCAAGAAGAACAGACATAAGAGAAGGACTAAGGATCATTTTCAGGTAGAAAGAAATCCAACACTGAAGGATAATCATCGAGATGAGCAGGAACCTTGGGTCATCGCAGTGAGCTGCTATAAATTTGTCACTGACGGGTAAAGGTGTTGCGAGGTTTAACAGATCTAGAGTGACTGGTGATGGAGGAAATGTGAGGCCACTTCACCCCCCATAAAGGAGACAAGGGAGAGAAGAAGGCCATAATGAGCTAATCAGATATTTGTCTCTAGGGGAAAAGAAGTTGTAGAGTATGCTCGCAAAGCTCTACAATCTCACGAAGATAAAGTACCAAGCATCTCTGATCTGTGTAGTTGAAAAAAGTAGTCAAGGAACTGTACCCATTGACTAAGAAATAGAATCTCCCTCTGATATCATAGTAAGTAGGACAACAGAAGATGAAGTGCGTCTTAGTCTCAATCTCGGCAAGGGTGCACAACCTGCAATTCTGATCATCTCTGTCAATGTGATGGTTTGTCTAGGCCCAAAGGTGGTGAGATCCAATGCTGAAATATCCCAGTGTGATGTGAAGGGCGTGATACCAATGCTGAGATAAGTATCTAGGATGAACAATAATCCCATCCCAAATGTCTAGAAACCGCTCTGCATAAAAAGCCATCCTCGGGCATAGACCCCCACACAGGTTGATCTAGGTCGTGATGATACACTGCATAAATATGTCAAGTTTGACATGTCTTTTCAACTCCTGTCTGGAAGGGAGAAGGTGAGCCGAAGTGTTAAGTGAGAACTGACAGGGGGGAGGTATCAATGTCAGTCCCAATGGAACCTAAAAGGGAAGAGGCATGGGCATACCAACAACACGCTCTGGAGGAGGGGTTTGACTTGGCAAGCGCCACTAAAGAGCAATAGGCTAGGTAGGAGTATTTGTTGTGACCGTCATTGGAGTCTGCAAAACAACGGAGGTGCTGAATAGACCAAACCAAATCAAAGATGGCCCCCAATCTAAAGGGATGAGCCTTGAACTCAGCAAAAATGATGTTTTGAGAGGTGGACTGATGACATCTGATGATACACTGGAGGAAGATAGGAAGAAATTGATTAAAAGTGAGATATTAAACTAATTTACTATGAGATATTTAAACAAAGTAAAATAGCAATATTAAATATTAAATTTTCAAACTCTTTTTTATAAAATTATAATTGAAATATACCTTTACAATTAAGAATAAAATCATTTTTTTATTTTAAAGATTTATAATAGAAACATTTATTTCACAGTTAGATAGTGTACTTACTAGAAATTGATTAAAAGTGAGATATTTAAATAAAGTAACAAAAAAATAATATTAAACATTAAATTTTGAAGCTCATTTTTATAAAATTATAATTGACGCAAATCTAAATACATAATTTACAACAAAACATCATGAGCTAAGAGTTCTTACATATCATTTTCAAAATTCCTTCTATGAAAAATCAACAATCCTATCAACTCATGTTGCACACACAAAAGTGCGCAATTGCAAGTTATAATTATAATAGAGAAATTAGTACATGTGTTAATTTTTTTATTATTATATATTTTTAGTTTATTTTAATAAATACTTTAAAATAATTATATGTCGATGAATATGATATTTTTGTGTTAAGTTTGATTCATATTTATTTTTTTATTTTATATTCATGTGTTTTATGTTATATTTTTTATTTTAATGCTTATTATACCACACTTATTATTATTAATAATTTATTGCCCTTATTTTCATATATTTGTTTTTGATTTTAAAAAGCAGCCAAAACTGGGGGTTGACCCGAACAGAAAAAACTAGCACAAAGAGTGCTGACAACTAGCAAAGCACACACACAACAAACCCTTAGCCTTTGCCAATTTTAAAAACCAAAAACCAAGAAAGAAAATCAACAGGCCCCTGCTCCAACATGGAGCTGGTAACCAGCCTAGAAGTCCTAACAGGCCCCAACCTCACCATGAGGTTGGTAACCAGCCTATGGTAGTAGGTAATAGTAAAGTTAGCATTAACAGTAACAAATATCAGATTAAAAAAACTTGAGATTAACCAAAGATCTAACAGGCCCACATCACCGAACCAAAAAGTCCAGGCAAAAAATTTAACCATAAACAGAGGAAAAGGAAGCTACTTGGGGTTACCTTCCCCTCCTTTCAACAAGAGCTTAAGACAGTCGTCCGCAAGGAACTGGTACAGTTCTTCATTCTTTCGCTCACCTCCTGGGTTCATTTTCTCCATATGAAGGAGTTGGAGCATAGTGGCAGCAGCATGCATGACCTTCACAACAAAGTCTACAATCCTATTAAAGCTTTCCCTAAGATTTTTAATTTCCACCCTCATTTCCTTTAGCTCCACCTTAGGGTCAGAAAGTAATAGGGGCTCCTGGGGACCAACAATAACAAGGGGAGTGTCACTCACAATATCAGGCATTTTCTCCTCTGTATTTTTGGAGTCCTACGGGGCAATCTTTATAACCACCTAGGGGCTATGGGATTGTGAAGTTGGGAGCGGCGAGTCCGCTTTCATCTCCTCAAAAAAAAAATTCTTGGAAAGGTCAAAGGCGGGGAGACCGAAACTGGCAGAGACATGAGAGTCATGACTTTCCACAGACCCCTCCACAATAGAGATTTTCTTCTTTTTTTCCCTTTCTTTCTCCTCAACCTTAACTTTCTTCCCCACTTTAGCTTTCCCCTTGGTGACCTGCTTGATATCTTCTTCCTCCTCTAAATCTTCTTCCCCTTCATCCTCATCAGTGCACCTCTTTCTCACAACTTTTTTCTTGTATCTGGTTTTGGTAGCGATTATGTTAGATCTCTGTCTACTATCATTCTCCTCCTCCTCTCCTTCAGATTCAATGGTGATTTGGTCATCGTCGGCCAAACTCAACTTATTCTTCTTGGAAACAGGGGTTTCTGAAGAAGTCATGGGGTTAGAAAGAGTGACTTGAAGCTCATTAGGATTCTCAGGATACAACATAAAGTTATGGAGAGAAACAGTCCTAGGTGGGTAGAGGGCTAAATGGAAATTGTAAAGGCATAACATTAAACCCTGATGGAGAATTCAATAATTCTACCTGGATTTCATTTTTTCTCTAACTTCCAGAATAGAAGCTTCCATAGAATGGAGCAGAAAAAATGGAAAGGAGATGGAATCATTGTAATTGAAGTGGTTAAGGAGAGGGAAATGGTAGTTGTAACAGGTGTCGAAGTGGCATTCTAGAGTGATATACTTCATCAAAATGAGGCACATTTCATTCCATGGGTCGGGTAGCATCATACTGTTGAATCCTCCCCTAAAATGTTTAGGAATCTCCATTTTTTTAAAGAATCTTTTCATATGGGTGTCATCTCAGCTTTTGGTGATCTTCTTCCATTTTCTCCCCTCTATGGAGACACCTGTGGCCTGCACAATAACCTCCTCATTAATCTCAAAATTTATTCCATTTATCGTGACTTTGCACTCATCCCAAGTTTTTACCAACTGTAGAGAGACCAGTTCATCACTGCCACCCATAGCCTTCATGAACGGGAAAAAAATGCCCTCCTTAAGGTAGTTGAGAACGCACAAATTTTTGATTAATTCATCCTCAATCCTAGCAGGTTCCACCCGCACCATATCCCCGCCCATCTCCGAGTTGTATTCAGGAAAGTCTTCCTCCTTCGTCTCAACCGACATCCCACCTTTCCCTCCTTTGTTCAGCACAACCCTCACCAGAGCAGAGCCAACAACCCAACACATGTAGTAATTTTTTATCCAGAAGAAAAACCAGGTGGGTTTAATGTTTGCCTTCTCACAAAGTTGGCCTGTACTATTCACGTGGTTGGACGAGATAAATGAATAAGCTTCACATGTCAAGAAATGATAATGCCATAAAGGCTTGATGCAACTATTAATTGCATCAGTCATATCATTCTTTCCCTTGTGCGTGTTACGCTCCATGTCTTCTTTTAATTTAAAAAAGCTCGTACTCTTTCTAAAAACAACATTGATAGCCCGTCTTTCCAGCTGGCAATAATTAATATAACCAAATCCTGTATCTCTTTTAAAATTTGAAATGATGCGGCACCTCGGGAACTTGCCCGCCGTCTTTCTTGACCAAACAAAATCAGCCTCATTTTTCATCATTAAATTTGCTTTCTTTTTCCACAAGCAAAATAACATGCTTGGGTAGAGAATTTAAGTTTCTCCAACATCTTAAGTCATTCACCGTAAGACCCATGGTCGCAAGCATGTCCGCCACCGCATTACCTTCACTGTAAATGTGTTGAAGGTTAAAGTCATCGAACCTGGGGAGCAGCGAATAGATGTCTTGTAGCACATTTTCCAAGATCTAGCTAGTAGTATAGTTCCCTTTAACTAGCTCAATTACAATTTTAGAATCACCTTCCATGATTAATCTTTTAATCCCAATATTAGACACCACATTTAGACCCTCTAGAAGGGCAGACATCTCAGCCAAATTATTAGACCCCTTCCCCAAGTGGACCGCATAGGCCAGGATTAGGTGACCCTTTTGATCTCTAAGAATACCTCCACCCACAACAATACCATTGGAGGCAGGGACATCAAAGTTCAGCTTGGTTATGTATTCCTCCGGGGGTGACCATTTAGTGTTTACTCTAGTCAGAGCTTTGGAGTTGTCCATCGCATAGAAGGAGGTGGGAAGAACCCATTCCTTAGCTATCATACACTCTATCCCCTTGGGGGGATGGGGGGGGATTTTCCAACAGAAGGTATCCAAGTTTTCTTTCAGCAAATTCACAGTCAGCCGCACCATACCTTCAACATTGCTGTCTTCTCCTATAAAAATCTGATTGTTCCTTTCCTTCCATAGACTCTAGCGGACATGTGGGGTAATAGGTGCCAAAGGATGTTGATGAGAGGGTGCTCAACTATGTGACCCTGGTTATTAATGAATTGGTCTAAGTGCTCCAAAAAAACCCAGTCCGGCTGTAGTTTTCTCATTATTTTTCCCCACACCTGAGAAGTGTAAGGGCATTGAATAAGAATATGATTTATTGTCTTAGCCTACATTTTACAAAGAACACACATGTTGACCAGCTGGACTCCCCGTTTCTAGAGCTTGTCCAACGTAAGAATTTTTCCATGAAGAGCGGTCCATTAGAAAAAATTTATTTTGGGGATGAGCTGGGGAAACCAAACCTTTCTCCAACTCATCTCATCGGCCACAACCTTAATGTTAGCAAGGTAAGCATATTTGACCGTAACCTCCCCCAATTTTCTGTGACACCACACAACCTTGTCAACAATTTGAGAGATGGGGATCCTGATCTCAGCAATCAGTTTCTGTAGCTCCAGAATGTAGGGTGGGACATGTGTCCTGGTCATGGTAAGCATTAGCAAGGTTCTTCCATTTCTTATCCTGAGAAATGTAGTCACTGACTTTGTCTCCAAAATGAGAAATCAAATGATCCCTGAGGAGACTAAGTTTGTTTCTACTGAGAGGTTTATCTCCCACCCACCAGTCCTCCCAGAAAATTATCTGCTTGCCATCACCCACCACCCATTTTAAGCCTCTGAGGAGGATGCCTTTACTTTTCACCATGAAGTTCCAGAATTTAGAGCCAGTGGGGTAGTTTTGGCCCAGGGGGAATTGGTCATTTAAGTAATATTTGGCCTTCATAATTTTACACCAACTGGAGTTATCTTTAAAAAGTTTCCACCCAAGTTTGGTGATTAGCACCTTATTAAGATCTTTTATCTTTCTCACTCCCAGCCCTCCCACCTTCTTAGGTTGGAAAACTGTATCTTAGCTAATCAGGTTCATTTTAGTCTTTTCCTCCATTCCGAACCATAGGAAGTTCCTTTGTATTTTTTCCAGTTTCTCAGCAGTTTTGTCATTGATTTTGAAAAGAGATAGGAAGTAAACAGGTATTCCTTGGAGGGGTGCCGCCAGAAGTTGGAGCTTCCCCGCATTACTGAGGACCTTACCTTTCCATCCTGCAAAATTTTTCTACATTTTTTTTAGTATGGAGTTCTAGAATGGGTCAAAGACTTCCTTCACAGTGAGAGGGAGTCTGAGATAGGTGTCGGGATGTATACCACCCTTACAGCCAATACATTCCATAATTTTCAATTGGGTTCTCTATTCAGAATTAAAGAAGTAAATTTTTCTTTTTCTATAATTAATTACCTGACCCGAAGCCTCTGCATAAACATTTAGCAGAGCTTTCCATTCTCTTTCTTCTCTAATGCAAGATTTACCAAATAGAAACATGTCATCCACAAATTGTTGAATGATTTCAGGTGGAAGAGTGGAAGCCGGTTTAAATCCAGCAATGTGTCGAGAAGTCTCCAGTCTCAATAAATTACAAGCCAACACCTCAGCCACAAGGAGGAACAAATAAGGGGATAGAGGGTCACCTTGGTGCAAGCCCCTCTCTAGATTAAAGGACTCCCAAGGAGAACCATTTACAAGAACCGCAAATTCAATAGTTTCCATCACCTCCTTGACAATTCTTATGAAGTTTGCATGAAAGCCAAGCTTTTTTAGCACCCCGTATAGGAATTTCCAAATCACCTTATCATACGCCTTAGAAATGTCCATTTTTAGTGCCATGCTAGCATTATGACCTCTTTCCATCGAGTGAATGATTTCATGGGTAGTGATAACCGCGTCTAGAATTTACCTTGCCGGAACAAACCCCTTCTGGTTGGGGTTAATTATTTTACCCACGAGAGGTTTAATCCTATTTTTGATGATTTTTGAAAGGATTTTATAAACAGTATTATAGAGGTTGATAGGCTAGAAATCACTTAGTTCCTTGGGGTCTTGAACTTTAGGGACTAGAACAATGTAAGTTTTGTTCATTCTCTTGAGGATTTTGCCAGTTCTCACAAAATCATGAGTAGCATGGATAATATCATATTTTATGATGTCCCAAAAATGCTGGAAGAAAGTCGGGGCAAATCCATCTAGACTGGGAGATTTGAAAGCACCCATGGAGAAAACCACACTTTTGACTTCCTCTTCAGAAACCTTGGAAAGTAGTGTATGGTTCTCTTCTCTAGAAATAACAGTTAGGATAGCCTCCAAGAGATGAGAGCTGTTAGAATCAACCCCCCTCTGTATCAGGCTTTTAAAAATGTCACAAAATAAATTCACCACATGATTACCCATGTCTTCTTCCTCAGTCATCACCTCCCCACTAACAGCCAGGGATTTAATAGTATTTCTTATTTTATGGATTGAAGCAGATCTGTGGAAAAAAGCCGAGTTGTGGTCACCTTCCTTGAGCCATTGGATATGAGTTCGTTGCTTCTAGAATATTTCCTCCCTTTTGAGGTTGTCTTTCCATTTTTTCCTCCAGCTTTCTTCCTCAATATGAGCTTCCCAAGAGGAATTGCCCATGGCCATTTCATTTTGGAGGAGTTTAATGTTTTCCTCTATCTCTTTCTTACACTGGAAGATATCCTCGAACTTATTTTTGCTACACCCGTGGGCCTCCCTTTTGATAATTTTAAGCTTCTCAGCAATTCTAAACATTGTCGTTCTCCTAATAGGCGTATTCCACCACCTTTTTATACATTCTTCAAATTACTAGTGAGAATGCCACATGATCTCGTAGCAGAAAGGCCGGGGTCCAGCACGGGCTTTCTCCTTCTAGTCAAGAATCAAAGGAGAGTGATCAGACACAATCCTTGGGAGGTGCAAGAGGCCAATTAGAGGGGAAATATTCCACCCACCAGAGATCGACCATCTATCCAGCCTAACCTGGATAAGGTGCCTACCGTTTCTATTGTTAGACCAAGTAAAACCCATTCCCTGCAACTCAATATCTACCAAATCACTTATCCTCTTGAAATCAGCTAGCTCCTGCATACTATCAGAATACTCTTGGGACCCTCCCAATTTCTCAGAGGGGGGAACAGAGGAGAATTAAAATGCCCAGCACACATAATAGGGTAATCATGGTCAGCATCAATGAGGTTAGATATTTCCCCCTGGAGTCTACCCCGTTCCATTCTAGAGTTTGGGGCATAAATGTTGAACATATACCAAGAGGAATTATTCCAAGTAAAAAATGCAGCAAGAAAGTTATGAGAAGAAGCCACAATGTTTCTAGATAACTTACTAGGGTTCTAGAGACTAGCAACACCACCTGAAGCCCCATCAGCTTCACTGTACAAGAAGGCCGCTCCCGGCCAAATTTTATCAACCAGCGGCACAAAAATATTGTACTTCATTTTAACCTCTTGTATGAGAACCATATCAAGTCGGAGCTCCGTAATATACTTCTTCAAAGTGAACTATTTTTGTGGGTTGTTCATACCCCTTATGTTCCATGATAGGAACTTCATCTTTTACCTTTTTGAGAGTCCTCCAGGGTTAGTTTCCTTCCACTGGCAATGGCCCTTGCTACTTCCTTAGCTTTGTTTTCACTCCCTACATCTGCCTTCTTTTTTGACTCTACTCCTTCATCCATCTTCTTGCTCCTAGTTTTCCTTTTAGGTTATGACCAGTCGAGAGTAGAAGTCGAGGGCGACAAGGAGGATGTTCTCATCATTTTCGCCCCAAAATTTGATCCACATTGCCGGGTGGAAGAAGTTTCTCCCCAAAATTTTCCCGTCAGATCACATCTAGCCACCCGAGTCTTGTTCACCATACTGGCATCAAGACCATAAGGATTGTTAATGAGAGTGTTAGAGACATCCATCAATACTATGACCATTTCTCCATCTTCAAGGGCTGAACCCATCTCAGTTACGGTGTTCACCATGAGAATCTCACCTTCTTCTAATGCCTCAACCTTCTCAGCCTCTGTGTTCCTTATTGACCCTTCCTTCATCTGCCCTTTTTCTAAGGCCTCAATCTTCTCAATCTCTGTGTTCTTTTCTGGCCCTTCCAACAGTAGCCCACCAACATGAGGGGGGAACCCGCCACGGGAATGATGTTCAACCGTGGTATCCTCCGAAGGCACAGCTTGGAGGGACTCAACATTGTTAACCTTAGGAGAGGAGCATGTGACAGGTTATTCCTCCAACCTGGAAGAGCCCTTAAAGTTAGTCACCACATGCCCATTTTTCCCATATTTCTGGCAGTGTAGTGTGGCGTTTTCATAAGCAATGGCCTAGTTCCAGTTCCCCCACTTGGAATTAAGCAGTACAAAGTTGGGAAGGGGCTTATTCATCGTGACATTAACACAAAATCTAGCAAACACCAAGTGTGACTTAGTCAGAGTAATCGTGTCGGCTGTCATATAACTTCTGAAGGATTTCCCTATCCATCTAAGCACTTTATCATCCCAGAATTCCAGGGGAAGACTAGGAAGGAACACCCACACCGGAGCAGCTTTTTGCAGCTCAACTTCCAGGTTAAATCTAGGCTTCCATTTAACCATCAGAAGAGCGTGCTTCCCATATTACCAGCTCCCTGTAGAAACACTAGTAAAATCTACCTCAGCATTAAATCTGAACAGGAACATACCCCCTGGCATAGCAAAAACTGACAAGGATCCTTTAACTTTCAACCTGGCTATAAACCAACTACGCACCATCTCTATGGTGGGCCTAAAGGAAACAAACCTCCCAACAAGGGCAAGGTGTAGGGCAGTAGATCTGTCCTCTACAACTCCATCTGGGACAAAGATTTCAGGACCGAATTCTCCAGCCAAGAATTCACGCATATCAAGGGTGTCAGGAGACCCAGATCCCAACACTGCCATCTTCCATCCCCCCAACACAACAACATTATCCACCTTCACAGGCTTTGAATGGGATACCGTAACACCAGTTAGGGAACCAGGCGAGTCCACCATCACAAAGGAAAAGGGGCCAACCCCTACCGTGATGAGTTCCAAATCATCTTTCCTAGCAAGGACCAGGAACAGATCCAGGCAGTCACTCCCCAGCTCCCCTGGCGGAGCAGGGGCCGAGGCAGAAGCCATCATTCAAAAAAACAAACAGGCGGGAACCTAGTTGCGGTGGAGTTGCAGAGCTTCTTCAAAGAAATGTTATTGCATAGGCACATCCTGTATTTGTTTCATATATTTGTTACTAATTAAATAAGCGCTCTAATATTTTATGTCATTTAGAAGAGCTTCATCATAAAAGATAAATCTAAGGTATTAAATTTAAATTCTAATATTCTTACTCTTTTCCCTATTTTCTTGTGTTGATTTGGTACATATTTCTACAATTTATTGAATTTGGCTTTTAGGTAGATCCTTAATTAATAATTCAAAGGAGGGAATTAATATGGCAATTACAATGTGTCTACTACATTAAAAAAAAAAGATTATAATTGAGAACCCTATCCACCTCATGTATGCATTTATGTAATGTGTCTTTTTTTTCTACAACCATATGGGGAAATATGTGTTTCTTTAGTTTTTTGTTTTGTATGTTTTCCTTCTTGCTTCTTAAAATTAATTCTACTTTATTTTCTTCACATACATGTCTATTATTTTCCTTGAATCAATCAATGCTTTATCGAATCAATCAATGCTTTATCTATCTCACAAAATTGTGCAAAATATCTTTTTTTGCTTATTTTTTTAATATTTTCTCCACCAATCATAAAAGCCATATAATATGTGTTTTCAATTTTAATTAAATCCTACTTTATCTCATCTAAGAGCTATAGAATTTATGGTAAGTACTTTCTAAATGAAATACATAACTACTCTTTCTCATTTTAAAACAAATGTTTATATTACAAATCCTTAAAAAATTAAGCTTTTATTTTATTATGCTTTTCAAAAGACTTTCTTTATAAAAATAAATTATGAAGATAAGTTTGTATTATAGATTTTCAAAAAATCAACCTCAAAAATTTAAAATTATTTATAATTGAAAAATTTACTTTATTCGAATATTTCATCTTAAATTAATTACTAAAAATCAGACCTAATTTCATAACAATTGTTTCTATTATAAATCTTTTAAAACTGGAAGTTTTTATTATTTATATAATTTTTATGCACATAATATGTCATTAATCATTAGATATTATTTAAATATTTCATCTTAAATTAATTATTAAAAGTCAGAGTTTCTTATTTTATAACAACTCTTTCTATTATAAATCTTTAAAAAATGGAAGTTTCTATTGTTATTATATATTTTATGCATATAATATATTATTAATCATTAGATATTATTTAAATATTTTATCTTAAATTAATAAGTAAAAATCAGACTTTCTAATTTTATAACAACTCTTTCTATTACAAATCTTTAAAAAATGGAAGTTTCTATTGTTATTATATTTTTATGCGCATAATATATTATTAATCATTAGATAATATTTAAATATTTCATCTTAAATTAATTAGTAAAAATCAAACTTTCTAATTTTATAACAACTCTTTCTATAATAAATCTTTAAAACTTCTATTTCAATCATTATGCCCATTTGTACACTATGAGAAGTGTTCACTATTAAAAAGTTTTCTCACTTAAATGTTAGGCAATGCCTAAGTCTATCCTTACATAATTTTTATGTTTGGTCAATGATTAATACTTTGAATATTCTAATTTTAGAATCCTTTGACAAAAAATAGAAGAAATTTTTTTGTATTCATTGAATGCGATAAAAAACTCATGACCAGATGTCAAATACCTACAATTCATTGAATTCATCCTGGTCTTTCTTCTCTTTAGTGAATTTTATATAAATGACTTTCAGTCATAGCTAAATTCACTAAACTCCCCCAGCCATAGTCAACCTCCTATTTAATGTTAACGTATATTTCTTAGAGAAGCTTAGATATTTGACTGTGTTTGAAGTACAAAAACATCATTTGTGATTCATTTCTCATGGCGCACTTCGAATTGGAATTTGCCTAAAATGGCATAAATTTCATGTACATTGTACTGAGATTTTGTATCAAATTAACAAAGAGTTGAGTTTGACGGTGTTTTCTGTCGATGGGAAACAACCAATCCTCTGTGCATTCTTTGCAGTTTCCCACGTCAATTGGATATGATGTTTTTCTTAAGCACAAAGGAGTAGATGTGAAGAGAGTGTACGCAGCCTCACTTTCCATAATCTTAAAACAAAGGATTAAATATCTTAAATTTATAAATTTTGCATGTGCCACTAGATGATGGGTAGAGCATGCAAGCTTAAGGTTCCTGCAAAATGAGATGCATGAGCCTAAGAACATACTTAAATGAATATTGTTGTTGTTAGCAAGTTGGTGGTGGTGAAAGAATGCACCTTTTAAGATAAAAGGCCATAATAGCATACCTGATAAACATGATCTAGCACTACTACATAAAGGGGGGTTTTAAGATAATATTTAAGACAATTTCGGAGTAAATTGTCTTAATTTGAGACAAAATAAAATTTTTGTATTGTCTTAAATATCGTCTTTAAGAAAGTGTCTTAAATTGTTGTCTTAAAAATTTGTCTTTATGAGACAATAAAAAACATCAATATTATTGTCTTTTAGAGACAATTTTATTTGTCTTCATAAAGACAATAGCTATAATAAAAAACATGTCTCTATATGAGATATATGTCTTTAATCCCACTTATTATTTTTCTTAAGACAATAAAAACATTCTCGTTATAGAAAATATTTCTTTTGTCCCTCTAAAACTACTATAAAACAATAAATTTGAACGAAAAAAACTCATGTTAGGGCACGATGGAATCGAACCACCATCTTCCTACTTGTAAAATAGGTGTTAGATTGCATTGAGATAGAACCCGTTAAAGAAAAATTATACTATTTAAAATCTTGGATCTCAAAATACCCATTGGTTTAATAGTATATTTGAAGTCTGAATTATAGCATTTGGACCATTAGATCTCTCTACCAACTGCATGCCTTGTACCCTGATGATCTCCAAAAAATAAAAATAAAAATAAAGTAATGTTGTATTCCCATCAACCCCTTTGATATCTACCAATTTGAGTATCTAGCATCAAGCTTCACCATGGAAGGTACCAAAACTCATGTAATAGAGAGGACTATCATCTTGTAGTCTTATTTACATGGCACTACCTTTTCTTGTGCATTTGGAAATGCATGTTAAAAATTAACAAAAAATAGACAAACCTCTAATGTCTCCAAGGAATTTTGAATACATGCTACTTCCTCTTCAAAATTATCCCTACAGAGCATTGCATCAGCCCTTTGCAATGCATAAGGAATATCTACCAATGCTTTGATGAACTTCTCTCAAGACCAAGTTTTGAAATAACATCATTATATTCCTTTAATCTTGATTTTTTCTAATTGTTCCATCTTTAGCAATGTCTCCAGAAGCTCTGTAGTTAGGCCTTTTCCTGTTCCAATTAGTCCCAAACCATTTAAACTGAATTAAAACTATAAAATGCATGTCTCATTCAATTGCCTTGGGATATCCCTGAATACCATGATTACACCAAAAATGTTGGTTTTTATGGGAGGGGGGGGGGGGGATTTCTAACAATCTAAAAAATATAAGACATTTTACACAATATTCAGCAAAAGGTAACTTTGTTCTGTGTGTTTCACCATCAATAATAAAAATAAATAAGTTAGCTATGGAAGTAAGGAATCAAAAACTCACATGCCCATCAAATCATGATAATGGTCATGAAAGAACTCAAGATTACCTAAGACTCAATTGCAATAATATGGAAATGGTATTAGAAAGAATGACACTCAGTTATAGAAATGAATTCATGATAGTTCATTCAAGGTAAAATGTCTTGCATTGTAGTATATTTTTATTTTGTACTGTGAATTGGATAACAAAGGTAGGATCTATATATGCATAGATGATAACCATAACCACGCAAACCTTAAATGCAACTAGGATAGCTAACATTTATGTCAACATGTTGAAGAAATGATTTTACATTAGAACAAAAAATTATGACATTTTTATTGATTGAAGTTCTCTCTAGGCATTTATACATGTACTATTGAAACTGTTGCACCTAACATAATAAGCTATATGAAGGTAATCCATAGTACATTACTTGAATGGGGCAAGGAATTCCTCAAAGTAGGTTGGTTTGTGAACACAACAAATCACAATATTGACCTTATGGTTTGCAGAACTGGACAACTACAATATAATCAAGGCTATCAAATATTTCAAGGCCTAGTCTTACTCAACATGAACCAATCAATACAAAAACTAGTATAATCCATAGAATATTAAGAGAAACAATCAACGCTGATAAATTTTGAGTAAATAAGTTTCATCATTTCCTTTCCTATCTCTAATGGAAAGTTTGGGAAAATGATATAGGTTGGAGGTTTAGCTTAGGAAATTCTAGATAAATTGATAAGATGTAACATTCAACTACCACATAGGTAGAAAGTGAACAAGTAGAACTATTGTAAAAAGAAATAAAAAATAATGTTTCCCCAACATTTTGGCAGCTCTATTTTTAAACAAGGATAAGATGTATTGGTAAATCTCTATTAACAAGAAAATCTAGATATCAAAGTTTGCAATTATTATACATTACCGCATCCATATTGAACTAAAGTCCCATCCACTTTTGGCACCTGTAGCAATATCAGGATAGAGAAACTCATTTTCTCTTTCTATCAACCTAGTTGTTATTTCCTTGACCTACACATAAGAACAAGTTGGCTTTAGCTTGATTCTTAAAGCTTTCAAATTTTTAGAAAACTATGTGGTTATATCAACATGAAACAATTATCTAATATGATTTACAAGAAATGAGACAATTATTATAGATTGTCCCTTTTAGAGATTTGTAATCATAAAAAATGATAAGAAATTTATTCGAAAGTATGTCTTACAATTAATCTAGATTCTAGACTGCAAGTATCCCATCTTGCATTGTATTTTCTTAAAGAGTGTTTAGCACCATGCAAATCTCATTCTATAATGTTATGGAAGACTATTTCAAATAGAGTAAATTTATAACCTCAAAAAATACTAATAGCTTGCACAAGATACTACAAGGAACTTTGAAAAATGATAGAAAACTGGAATCCATTTTCAACAGTCTTCATATGCACTCATGATTAGCCCATATTGTATAATTTCTTTTAAATGTGATGATAATGTACAAAAAAAAGACCTTAATTAAATTTTTGAAAACATATATTAAATGCCTATAATCTATATGGGTTCTCATGCGATATTCGAACATGCTAATACAATTCCATTAGTTGATATTTAGATTATTTGAGCTCCAAAAGCTATGTTCCTATAGAAAACATGAAAATTCTTTCTTTATAAGAAAAATATCCCCTATTTCATGTAAATGGCCTATACCATAGCACTTAGGTAACATCAAACATACAATGAATTTCATGAAAATGTAAACTACTTTTCATAGAATTTGTACATGAGAATAATACTATTTAGCATACAACCAACTTTGATACTAAATACAAGTAAAAATAAATTACTAGCTAAAAATCCTTAGCTTCTAAAAGGCACAGGCCCAGGTAAAAATGTTGCTCCATCTAACAAATTCACATCAATGAGTGAATAGAGGTTCAACAATATTCAATGGATAAAGAGTAGATAAGTTCATTTCCAGATTTGATGCCTTATATTCAGGGTAGCATATATTTTAAGATTCAATGTCTTTCATTGATTTGTGTCTATACAGTAAGTGCAATAGATAAGTTCTGCCAAATGGAATTGTTCCATACTTCAAAATCCAACTCTTCTTGGAAATCTAGTATGTAAATTAGTGTAAATTTTCCCCTTTTTCATGGGCTTGTTTTCTATTTTTGAAATTCTTTATCTATTTTTTCTTCAAAGATGGCCTCTTTTATACGAGAATCCATATAAATATTTCACCCCACATTTTCAATTAGAATTTACCATTTCAAAACACCCAAATTTGATTTTATTATTCGGGCACATGGAAACACGTGTTGGGGTCCCATGTGCATAAACTAGAAGATGACATTCCTAGATATAAGTTGCATAGTCTATTCCTATTGAATAACCATAGAGAAATTTACACCTCTTTGAGACATCACAATTACTCAAATTTCAAACAAATCACACACACCCAGTTCCAAGCTGTCAAACTTTCTTTTTCAGGCTTACCTATGTTGCTTAGCAGAGATCCATGGAAACATTAGGAGCACCATGACACCATTGCACAAAATTTTATCTTGAATTGCCTTCACGAGATGTGAAATTCCTAGATGGAATACAACAATTTCTAATCATGTAGCACAATGTTCCCTTAACATCTGTTACATCTTCTCTACTCAATGGAAAGTGACAAGCGCATGCATTATTCCCCAAGTCCATGAGCAACTCCCCAATACCTTGTCCCATGCCATTAGTAAATCAATGGACAAATTGTATGACATGAACAGGTGCTCGCCCACAAGCTATCACAACATCCACAATCATCAGGACAAACGACAAAAATCATGGCCCCTAAAACATAAAAGGAGTAGTAGCACACACTGATATAAACTTCTGATATTAGGGTTCTAGTTGCATGTAAAATGAAGTGCCTCACCACCTATACACATTTCCTCTTATTAGCTCATATTAAAAACTGATGGAACAATATACTTACCAATACACTCCAAGGAATTTTTTTTAGAAACAGATGCATGTTAATGAAAAGAGCATACCACAAGAATCTTGCACGCCCATAAAACAATTCATATTGCATCCCTAGACCTCCCTCCTTAGGGCCCATTGCAATTTCTTTCTCTTGTGTTTCCTATTGAAATGAATTTTTCATTAGACAAATAATTATAATCTTCAGTAAACCAATAAGTAGTATGGTCTTCAAAGCAGTTTGAAGAAAACAGGGTATTATAAGGAAATTTTGTTTTGAAATATATCATCCTAAGAAATTTTAAAGGACTAGAACAATAGTTAGGGTACTCAAAAATTTATCATACCTCCCAGAAAAGGTTGAAAAATAAATCACTTCTTTTCTTATCACCCTTGTATTTTACAACTGCTCTAGGAGCATATACACCAGCCTTAAAGTCAAAGGTGGCCCCTTTGAACCCTGTTCCAGACGGAAAGCCAAGCCAAACCTCTTTAATTTATATAAGCCAGTCTATTAACATTTTTCTCAGTAGTAGTTTCTTCCTCTCTTCACCATGAAGGTCGTCATTAATTTTCTCTTCTTCTTAGCCAATTTAATGGCATCCAGTGCCATAGTCCTACACTGGACTTGCAACATCACAGAGCAGGCCAGAAACAGAGCATATCAATAGAAAGTTGAGAGTGTTCTACACAATATTTTGGAGGGAAAACACCAATTCAGTGAAAGCCCAAAAGGGGCAGAGCCTGTCATT
This sequence comes from Thuja plicata, assembly GCA_018584345.1. Classification (NCBI taxonomy): domain Eukaryota; kingdom Viridiplantae; phylum Streptophyta; class Pinopsida; order Cupressales; family Cupressaceae; genus Thuja; species Thuja plicata. Next base: position 136,823 of record MU225458.1, on the reverse strand, counting down.
AATGAAACTGAAGTTTATGGGCTATTTCAATGCATGGGAGATGTTTCTCAGTATGACTGTAATACATGTGGCCAAGAAGCCAAGTTTTTTTGTTAGCAGAACTACCTATTTCATCTAGAGCCAGCCTCTGGTCCAATTGGCGTTTCCTTCGTTTTGAATCCTATGATTTCATCTCCAAGCCCGAGACCCATTTTGTGAATTCAAGGCTTCCCTGCAATAAAAGTAATGAAAAATCTGCTGGGTCTCTTGAGAAATTGATGTAGAAAGTTGCTACAAAGTCTCCAGATCAGGAGAATTACTTTGTCACTGAATCTTTGGGGGGTATTTTCCTAAATTTGGAGGTTGAAATCAAGGTGCGTGCACAGTGCTGGAGGGACTTGTCCAAGGACGACTGTGGAAAATGCCTGTGGAATGGTTTTAAGGAGATTGAGAAGTGTTGTGGTGGGAAGAATTCCAAAGCAGAGTTTCTGTCACAAAATTATATTTTTACATAAGGGATGAGGTTCCTAAGAGAGGATTCTTCTTCTAGTAATCCAGGTATGTGGCTCTGAAAAATATTGGGAAAGAATTCAAAAGGCGGATATGTATCTAGATGAAAAGTGGTTCTCATTTTAAAGAGAGCGAGTCCCCTGAGCTGTCTCCAATGGTTGTCGTTCCTTTAATTTTTCATTGTGAGATTGTGATCATGTCGCTTTCGCTTAATGGGGAGGTCACAATCTTGGTGGGCATTGGCGTGAATTGCTTCAAATCCATCGTTATATGTTGATGTATATAAGGAATTTATTATATATAATCAATTTTTAAAATATACACCAACCTTGCCACACATAAAGGTCACATTTCTACAACATAGCAATTCTAAATTAGTACCAACTAAAGAGATATTAAACTAACAGATAAAATGAATCAAGACAAATAATAAAGCATTTCCTTGTCTAGAAAAATCTCAGGTAAGTTGCCATCATTACTCACTATCTTTAAATCCTTGTCGTTGCAACACAAACATCAATTAATTCACCACCTAATGCTAGATCCCCCATATTACCAGTCAACTAGTATGATTTGAAAAACAAAAAGCAATTATAGTTCAGAAAGTATACATGGTTGGATCAATGCAGTGGAACTCCTATTGTGTACATGATGGAAGAACTATTGTGTCCATGCTACTTGCACCACCTAAATAGGAAAAAAAAAATATACCCTTAAATGTTAGCATTCTAATGGAAGTTGGAAGTTGGAAGTATTGTTGTGTCCATGTTGCTTGCATCACCTAACAGGAAAACAAAAAAAAACTCTTATAAGTTACCATCCTAATTGAAGCGGAAATTTGACTTTGTTATCATTCCACGACCATTTCTATTTCCTTTTATTTGTATGGTGAAATCTATTGTTGAACTCTTACAATAAATGAAATTATTATGTATAACACTGACAAGTAAATTAAATCCTTTCAGCCATTGAGTCTTTATCCACTTAATTCTACAAATGTGTTCCTCTAGCATCTATGATCATATTTTTCCACGAAGTAAATGAACAATTTATCAGATAAAAAATTAAGCATTGTTTTCTCAAATGAAAAATTAAGCATTGAAACTTGAACCTTACATCTCTTAAACTTTTAAGTGTTGAAAAGTACAATGAACTCCTAATATAACACATCTCTCACACTTTACAAATTTCATTACTTGGTAAAAATTAAAAAATTCCTTTTGTACATGCAGAATAACGGGGAATCATAAAATGGAACTAACATAATGGTATATTTCACCTAGTCATATAACTATTCTTTTTAAGATGAAGCTAGTTCAGAGATATAAACTTATGAGCATCCAACAGAAACACTAAACATGAAAAGTTTGAAACTAAATGGAAATACTCATAGAGGCCCAACTTCATAGTTGTTGTCAATGGGCTAATATGGCATTGATGTAGACCATGTGACAAAGATAAATCCCAAATGGAAATGATCCAACAACTTCAAACATTACAACATAGGTTAATAAGGAAGAAATCCCCTCAATTTATTTTAGGTAAGAACCAATTTGTATAAGGTTTGTACTAAAGCCAATAATTTAACAAGCAAGGAGAAGAGAAGTGAAATTAGATTCTAATTATTGATTTGGAGCAGAGTGATAATTTTTTTTACTAGAGGGTAATAACAAGGGTGTATAACAAGGGTGTAAAGAACACCTATATAGGAGCAGGACAAGATAATCATAAGATGAGTCAAAATAAAATTGGTTTAATTGGATTGGGTGTAGAGAATATCAATGTGGGAACAACTAAGATAGTAGTAGTAATAATTAGAGATAAAAGAGAATTGATATAATTCAATTGAATGTAGAGAATACCCATGTGGGGGAAAAGAAGATAGTAAATAATAAGAGCCAAAAGATAATTGCCTTAAACAATATAATAAAAGAAAAAGCTAATTGGCTTAATCATTAAAATAATAGCAAAAGATAAAAATGAATTGACTTAATTGGATTGAGTGTAGAGAACACCCATGTAAAAGTAAATAATAACACAATACAAAGGAAAACTGACTTTATTGGATTGGGTGTGGAGAACACTCATCCAACGAGATAATAATAGTTCAAAACCCAAACGAAAAATTGGACTTATGGGATTGGGTGTAGAGGATACCCATGTAAGAAGAAAATAAGATAATAAATCAAAATAAACTTGAGTTAAACAAAAGGCTTAGTTAGAATGGTTGTAGAGAAAACTATTGGGAAGCAAAAAGCATAGTAATAACAAGAGCCCAAACAAAATTGGCTTGATTGAATCGGGAGTAGAGAATTGAAAAATAAGAAGGAAAACTTTATAAATGGATCAATTAAAGAAAGAGATAAAAAGAGTGTTTCAAAATGGATTTTTAAAATTGAATGAGTCTACCCAACATCAAACATCAAATACTGACACTAGTGTAAGTTTAGACGTTATAAAAATAGTATCCAAACATTCCCATTTCTCATGAGAATGCCACATAGCTTGAAAATTGTACTGAAAAGGAGGCTTCACTACACTATGGATTTGATATAAATCCCCTAATAAAAATAATTTTGATTAAAAAAAAATAGAAGGAAGACCTTATAGCCTAAAATGTAATCCATTTGCAAAAGTCCAGCTCAAATACTCAACCCCAGACCTTTATTTTCCCTTAGTTTGTTCCCATAGTAAATGAATTACGATTCTAATTGTAAACAATGTACTTTAACATGCTGGGAGGAAAATTTGTCCAATGCAGTTATATTATGTTATCTTGTAAATTCTGGTAGCAGATATAATCAAAAGGGAGATATTGGAGGAAGACAAAGCACAAGCATAGAGTTGGATAGTGGAGAATGGTAGTTATCATTATCTTCAGAGATATTTTCCCTCACATCAAGGATGAATTGTTCTTTATTGAAGCTTCATTAAAAGTATATTTATGCTATTCTAACATTCTTCATGATGTATATGGTGGATGGCTAATAGTTGGAGAGAGGTAGCGTTGTTGAAGATTTCAAGCAACTCTTTCAGACTCTTTGCAAGGCCACATCTATGTTGCCGAGTTAGTTGATATTACTATTATCAATCTGAAAAATTGTATATTTTATTAGTTGACATTATTGTTATCATCCTAAAAATTTGTATACATTATCAATACTTTTCTACCAGAGAGTGTTGCATATGTTGCAAGTAAAATGGATTAATATTTTTTTTACTTATTTTATATGTCCTATTATAATGTACACAACTTTACTAGGCTTAGTATGATCATTACCCCATTTCCTAACCGTTTCCTTGTGCTTGCATCTATTTATCGCTTGAAAGTTCTAATTCAACATATATGCTCCTCTTATGATAGATTTGCAAGACACAAATGAAATTATGAAAATGAAATTATTTATAGCTTAATAGTTCTATGACATCCAATTGTAGCTCTACATTATATGGCACCTTTAAGCTTGATATTTTGGTAGGAGTTCACGATAATTAATCTATTCTCTCTTAATCAACTTTTTCATGGATAACATTCCATGTTTTGGAAAGTAAACATGAAATATTTATATATCATTTCCATCCTCTATTATTTGCTCCCCTAACCTTGTTTTTTTGTATTTTCCCCCCATCTTTAGTAAATTCACAGCTAGTGGTAGTTTGCTGCTACCATGATTGCTTAAAGACAATCCTAAATGGAATTTTCTTAAACATAATCTACTATTAATTGAACAACCAACACATAATATTGCAAGAGATGTATTCCAAAAAATAAGATGCTACCTGAGAAGGACGAAAGAGGCACACAGAAGCTTGCAACAACTATTCTCCGACAATAACTTTGAATGCTTTCTCCACCCATAAAGAGTCAAAGTGGAAGAGTTATTCAACATGTTGGAGGTGAAATTCTAGAGTCAGGATATTCCCATTTGAGAATGGAAATGAAGGCCCTTTTATTGAGGGGGAAGTTTTCAATTATCTTTGAAAAGAGGAAGACACAAATAGAGAGAATGGCTAGAAAAAAGGGCCCATACAAAATGAGCCAAATAAATACCCTGCCATACGAGGCACATGTAAAATATTATAATATGGTCAGGAAGAGAAACATATCACCATCTCTTGAAATCAATCACATAACCTTGCAACCACAATAGCAAAAGGATGCATGACAAGCATAATAAAGTAGATCAGGATCAATAACACACACACGTTACTATGGAAATATGTGAGTTACTACAAGAAATGAGGTGAGGGGAATAATTGTAGCATCAAGCAAAATCCAGGAGGATGATTGAATGAAAACTTCAAATTTGGTAATAAGACTTACATTTCTATCACAAAAATAGTTAGAAATGACCCATATATTAAACATTTATGAGGTTAATAATATTTTATAGAACAGGAGAGTCTAATATTGACTAATTATATTGAGTAATGCAATTCAATCACTTTTGTATTCAAATTCTCACAATTTCTCAGTGGTCCATAGTGAAAAAAAGGTTATATCCCAAACCATACCAATAGCTAGCTGTCAGAATATTTACATATGATCTTGGTTACAAACTTTCATATTGCCAACACTAGTTATTTGAATCACTTATAACAAATCCATTGAAATTTTAAAAAATTCTAAGTTATCGAGCAGCTAGTGACATTGTCAATGTAAAAAGGTCAAGGAAATAGAAAATGTCGATAGCAAAAATCTAAATCATTGATTCACTAACCATGTAAGAACGAGAAAATGAAAAAGACATATAAGAAATTCATATACACAAATCATAACACAACCAAAATTGAATAAAATATTGCTGGCCAAATTTTGGACAACTCCTGTAATATTTATACAGAAAAAACCCAATTCATGGTGAGACCCCAAACAAAAGAAAAGAGATAGGAAAACCCATATCCAAAAAACCCAATTTACTAACCTCATCTTTCATATTGAGTATTCCTGTGAGAGATCTCTGGTGTATAGGATATGTAAAATCTAAACCAACATTAGTTCCCTGTTCTTTGGAATCCCAGTAATCCTCCTCATCAGACACCTTATCTGCTAGGTTAGGATAAAAATACAGAGCTACAATGAATTTTAACCAAACTATAGCTATAACACCAATTGAATAAAGTTTATAAGAAATTATATTATACAGAATAATTTATTGGTTTCATCTATAAACGGACAAAGTCTAAAACATGTGGACAATTTTATAGTGGAGAAAGATATTTCACATTCCCACTGTCATTGGCCAGGTCCCCATCTCTTTAAAAAAAATAGCATTAGAGATGGGGTTTCTGAGAATCTGATTCGCATAAAGATGAAGTGCGAGATTAAATGTGTAAATTATCAGGAATTTTCCCTCTGCACAGAACCATTGGGTCGAACATATGTTCAATAATATTGAAATGTCTATGTCAATTAAATGGAATAGTTTAAAATTTATTACCTTCCTTTGTATCGTATTCATAGGGTTTGCTAGGGAAAGTTTCAGTGTGCCTTCACGATTTTTTTCAAAGTAATCCAAATATGCGGCTACAAATTCCCACATTACCAAGAAAGAAGGCCCATTTCATTAATTATTAGAAGGTGGGGATTTGTTTAGTTGATAATATAAAAGATCATGTTCTTCCATTATTTTCAAAGAAACATTAAATTTAAAATTATTGAAAATTATCTGCTAAAACTTGCCCTCGGTTGGAATAAAACCCTACATGTGAAAAGTGTTGCACTGCTCGTTGAACATGAGGGGATCGACGAAGGCATCTTCAATGAACCCTAGCTTGTGATTGTGCATTCCCTAGGCAAAACCATCCTTAGCGCAAGTGTGTGGAGGGCCATAGATGGGAGCCCACAAATGGTCACACATCGGATTGAATTTCATGTGGCGCTGAATTAGTTTGATCCACTTGCTCTGTAAATCTTTCAGTGCACCTAAACCGCCCAACACCATTAGGGTTTTTTCCACTTGTGGAGCATAAATGGCTTTGATTGATAGATATAATGGGGCATACAAAACAACAAAAAATAATTTTCCTTCCAGCTAAATTATTTCGTCTTTCTATTTTTTCATGCTAAAGACGAAAGAAATTATACTAAATAAAAATTAAAAACAATTTTGAAAAATAAGAAAGTTAATGATGAAAGAGGATTTTTGTCTCAAACATATGTCTTAAAACCCCATTCTATGTAGTAGTGTCTCAAGCTTTCCTGTGGATCTGGAATTCAAATAACAAATTAATACATTGATAATAAAGCACAAATTTCATGTCATATATGGAGTTCAAAGAAGAAAACACAAATACATGAAATGATAAAAAAGCCCCCCAAAAGAGGAAATGACTGTAAACTTCATGAACTAAATCACAGGCAATTTGTAAGTCATTTAAGCATCGTATTCCACTATTACAGACCTCAAAGCTTCAGATTAAACTGAAACTCTTCTACACCATGAAAGATATTAAGCTTATTATTTTCAGGAATTATATTTCATCACAGAGAGTTTTCTGATCATATAGTTCAAAGACAAATTAAGATTTCTAACTGCACATAAGAAGATTATTGAAGTATGGATAAAAAAGAAATTCAAATAAAAATGGCCAAAGAGTAAGCAGATCCTATAAAAAGGTTATAGTTGAAGAAAATGCCCATCCAAGATTTTTCATTGTTAGAAAAAATATTTAATCAGTAAGTGTTTTAGATTTAACACAAAGGAATGATTTAACAGACAACTTTGATTTTTAGCAATGACAACGCTGACCATACCAATAAACACAAAAGCAATGAGAAATTAATATAAACAACAACAAAGCGTTGGCCAAAGGTAAGCACAAAGATTTCGCACATTAAATAGTTATAGATTAAATAATAAATACTCTCTACACAAAAGCACCACATCATAGCATAAATTTCTTTAATTTGGCAATGATGCAAACATAATATTAAAAATCTTTCAAACATTGAGGCAAATCCATTAAAGAAAGAAAAGAAACTCAACCTCTTAGGGTAAAAGTATGAAGCTGTGTCGCACTTGAGGACAATTTTCATAGTTTCGGCCAAAATTGTTTCGGGCGGAACAGTTTCAGATGGAATGTTTTTGGCCGTACATACATGGCCCCATGTGGCGTTGATGCGGAAAATGAGTTCCGGCTGGAATAGGTTCGACCGGACTAGTTTCGGCCGAAAATTCATGAGTAAATATAAGCCAACTATGTTCTATCGATGAAGAATTGGCACATATTTATATAGACGGTTTCAGCCAAATCTAGTTTGGCCAAACCAGTTCCGGCTAAAACTGCCTATGTGGCATCCTATGTGGTAGAAAAATAGGCAAAAATTTCAAAATTGCAGAACTTCTCACTTATACAACTGATTTCTCCATCAAAACTCAACTTGTTTTAAAATCTAAAAATACCCTTTTGTAGAGCTCGGAGTCTAGATTATGGTTATATAATTTTTATAGTGTTTTAATTACATATAATATATTATAAATTGAAAAAACTCCAAGTATATATTTTAACATTGAAGAGCATGCTCGTTCAAAAAAAGACAAAAATAGCAAATCATGTTGGAAAAATTTAAAAATTATATTTAACACTAGATGAGAGAGTCCTCTTCAAGAATATAATTTGTTTTGTATTTGGTGTAGAATTACTAGGGCAAATTAGGCGGTAGACAAAACTATTAAGTTTGGGTAACTCCGACTTTGAATAGTTATAACAAACAAAATATATACCGAAAACCAATCTTTTTTTTTTTTGCACTAGTTGTGCATGTCATCTAAAACATATTCTTAAATCAGAGGAAAACAAGATTATTTACATATATTTTGTTGGTGAGAACTAGACCCTAGATTTTCAGCAATTAAAAAATAGAATTCAAAAATTAAAAAACTATGTCAATTCTTATTTTGAAAAATCTTAAAAGATTTAAAATATTTTAAAAGAGGCTCTGCTAGGGTTTCATGCGCACGGCGTCCTGTCTGTGTTTCCACTTTGGGCCATCCATCTGTCACACCGCATTTACTACGGGATCTTTTTTGCATTAGGGTTAGCTTTTAGTATGGCTCCGGCCAACTTCGGCCCAGCAGTTGTTGCTGGTGCGCGAGTTGAAGCTTCGGATAGCCATGGTGCCTCCTCTGAAAAAATGTCCTCACAAGTTCGTCCTAAAGGTCTTTCACGAGGTAACCCTGATATTGTTCTTAATCCACAGGAATTTGATTCTGCTTGGGAATGGTTAGAAAAGCATACATTGATTGGATATTTTGTGGGTCGTACTCCTCCTGAAAGTATTCTTAAAGATTGGGTCAACAAGAGCTGGACCCCTCATGGGGTCCGTCTTGACGGTGTGCAAAACCTTACCAAAGGTTTTTTCCTTT
>MU225458.1:45377-101014 GCA_018584345.1 Thuja plicata | reverse complement strand
ACCTGCACAATGTATTATCTTCAACACAACGGTTACAACACACTTGCAATGCAAGTTCTTTTAGGAGACAATCGACACACATAGACAAATCCAGTAGCACCAGATTATACCAACAATACACTCTTTTTTCATATCCTTTTCTGTAACCCCAAAAATGCTTATATCATGCGCTTTCCTTTTTAGGGCAACTTCCAAAGATAGCCGCATTAGGGTTTTACCATTCTCCGAGAAAATAGGAACCCCACGATTGTGGAAGAGTGTAAAGTACTCAACTTTTATCAGTTGCCACATGTCTTGCATGTCTTCACCTGTCATTGAAATCTCCTAGAAATAGCTCTTATGTGTCATAGGAATCCATCATAACCGTTTCAACCATGATCTCCTTACACACCATTCAAGATGCCGACACATCAAGTGGAGTGCACATCAACATGCCAACTAGACATGTACACTCACACTTAATTACATTATTTGCAAGAAAATATATTTTACAAAACAAATAATAAGAATAGGAATTATCCAAGGTTGAGACACCTTATTCCTAATAGATCGATTGTCCTAATTTTCATACCAAGTGACCCCTATACTCTCTGGACCCTAAGGTTTCAGTTTTGCGCCTTTCAGAGACAGTTGACTTTTACGTCAACATGGGTTGACTTTCTAATCAACCATCTCAAATTGCGTGCCTAAGCCCTCTATAGAACTTAGTAGGTCGTAGAAACCCTCCTTCACATATTTCAGAGTATAGTTGACTTTTGGTCAACTCTAGTTGACATTTAGTCAACTAGCTCAATTTGCATTTCGATCATGGTTCCTTGATTATGAACTCTTGTAGAATAGTTCCAGAGCTATCCTACCCCATCCTACTCTTCCTGTTACTGTTTCTCTCTTGCACCATTTTGCGTGCACATGTTACCTTTGAGTTAGTTTTGTTATCCTTTTTAGTGCATTTTTAAAATTTTTTGTTCATGTGTTTTTGCCCAACTTTTGGCATGACATTTTGGTATCAGAGCTATGTTAGCAACATTGGGAACCTAACCCACTATGCTATTACTAAATTTGTCTTGCATGTGAAGGATGCCACCTATCACTCGTCAAGCTTGTCAGCAAGGGCGTGGTCGGTGACGTGCCCCCGTGGCATGCGTAGAGGTACGACCTAAGGTAGAGGATCATAGGAGGGATCAGAGCCCACCTCCTGAACCCCCTCACGATCCTAATGCAGCTTTATTGCTAGCATTTTAGAACCTGGCCTGGCTCATTCTGGACCGCATGCCACCTGTTAATCAAGAGAGAGAGAGAAGTAGGAGCCCACCTCCTAGAGTAGGAGGGAATCAGATAGATCAGGAAGATGAATCCATTGCAGTACCAGGTGGTGTTCCTGGGGGTGGTGTGTAGAGACTCGATAGAGCACCCCCCAATATCGGGAATCAGATCACAGAGTTGATGAGGCTTAAACTAACTCCCTTCATAGGAGAAGCAGATGGGGCAGGAGCTGAGGCTTGGCTTTTAAGCCTAGAGAGGTGCTTTGGGTTGCAGAACTATGGAAGCAACCTAAAGGCACGGTTCGCAATCATTTTGCTTAGAGATGGAGTGTCCACTTGGTGGAGGCATGAGGAGACCAAGGGACATATTGACATTAATACCGTCACTTGGGGAGCTTTCCTCGAGCTCTTCAGGGAATGATATATTTTAGAACAGTTCAGATAGCACCGTATAGATGAGTTCCATGACCTCCGGCAACGGGGTCTTATAGTAGCCCAGTATGAGGGCAAGTTTCTCGACCTCCTACCCTATGTTGAATACATGGGAGACGAGAAGCTGCAGGTGAACAGGTTCATCAAGGGATTAAATTCCACGATTTTAGATAGGGTACGCATGGTACCTTCAGGGAAATTAAGGTTCACGGTGGACAGGGCCTTGGTGGCCGAAGAGATAGTCCGGGGCCCATAGAATTATAGAGAAGGGTCGCAGAACCACAATACCTCATCTTAGGCCTCTGGATATCAGAAAAATACATGGAAAGGGAATCAGAGGAACTCTTCAGGGACATTTAGTGCCCCAGAGCAGCAGCAATAGTAGCCACAACAGTCACAGCAGAACCAGCGTCAGAGGGCACCTCAGGTTCAGCAAGGCTCCAAGTCCAAATAGTGGCAGTCTTAGGATCCTAAGAAGGACCAAAGATCTCAGGCACCATATACCCCTCCAGCACGGACTTAGCAGTCCTCTAGGGGTGGTTATAGTAGTTCATCTAGGACTGCAGGACCACCGTATTCTAGGCCTCTTGGTGTTCAAGTTCAGTCACGAGAGCCATGTTACACTTGTGGTGCCATGGGGCACTTAGCTAGAGAGTGTCCACAAGGTGGTAGTCAGCGTACAGCAGTTTCAGAACCAACAGTAGGGGACAGGGGGAAATCCCACATGGTTTTTGCAGCAGTGGACAATCGACAAGTAGAGCACCACGCTACCATTATTGAGGCCTCAGGTAAGATCAGAGGTAGTGATGTTACTATTCTTTTTGATACTGGAGCCATTGACTCCTTTGTTTCTCCATTGGTAGTGGAGCGTTGTGGGCTAGTGGCATCTAGACAAGAGGTTAGACGGGAAGTAGAGTTAGCTTAAGGAGCTAGAGTTTCCATAACCCTAATGGTTAGAGATTGTTCGATCCAGATTGGTGGGATGACCACCATAGCTAATCTCAGAGTTACTCCCCTTGGATCTTACGGTCTAGTTCTTTGCATGGATTGGCTAAGTGCCCACAGAGCCAAGCTAGATTGTCGTAAGAAGAGGATCGAATGTTTGGATGACGATGCCACGGATATAGTTATCACTGGGGTTCATAGGCCTGTATCCCTCCATGTGATATCCGCCATGTAGCTTAAGTGATGCATGCAAAAGGGATGCCAGTTGTATGCCATCACCATCAGTGATAGGGAAGAAGAGACAGAGAAGGAAACTTCTCTTAATGACTTCCCCATTCTTCAAGAGTTTGCAGATTTGTTTCCGTTAGAGCTATCTAGTATGCCTCCTAGTAGGGCAGTAGACTTTCACATTGATCTCATACCAGGAGCTGAGCCAGTTTCCAGAGCACCTTATAGGATGACCACTAGTGAGCTTAATGAGCTCAAGATACAGCTTGAGGAACTGTTAGAGAAAGGACACATTCATCTTAGTGTTTCTCCTTGGGGTGCACCAGTTATCTTCGTGAAGAAGAAAGATGGATCGTTTAGGTTGTGCATGGATTACCGATAGTTGACCAAGGTGACCATCAAGAATCGATATCCACTTCCTTGGATCGATGACTTGTTCGATCAGTTGCAGGGTGCCCGAGTCTTCTCTAAGATAGACCTCAAATCGGGTTACCATCAGTTGAGGATCGTGGATAGTGATATTCACAAGACCGCAATCCGCACTAGATATGGCCACTATGAGTTCACTGTGGTTCCATTCGGTCTTACGAATGCTCCAGTTGTGTTCATGAGCCTTATGAATGGATATTCCGTACCTTCCTTGACAAGTTTGTAGTTGTGTTTCTTGATGACATCTTGATATTTTCCAAGGATGAGAAAGAGCATGAGGAACACTTGAGGCAAGTTTTGCAGTGTCTTAGAGAAAATCAGATGTATGGTAGCTTGGCGAAGTGTGCTTTCTTCAGAGCGGAGGTCAAGTACCTTGGCCATGTTATTTCAGGTGATGGGATCTCAGTAGACCCATCAAAGATTGATGCCATCATGGATTAACTAGCACCTACCATTGTGACCGAAGTTAGGAGTTTCATGGGTTTAGCCGGTTACTATAAACGGTTTGTTAATGGTTTCTCTCAGGTAGCACACCCCATTACCTCTCTTCAGCGAAAGGGAAAGAAGTTTGAGTGGACTAAGAAGTGTGATAAGGCTTTCCAGGAGCTCAAGAGAGCACTTACTAGTGCACCCATTCTAGCTGTACCAGAGCCTTCAGCAGACTTTATGGTATCCACAGACGCTTCCTTGGATGGTTTTGGAGTGGTTCTTATGCAGGGTGGGCGAGCTATAGCCTACGAGTCTAGGAAACTAAAGACTCGCGAGCTCAACTACCCTACCCATGACCTTGAGCTCGCAGCAGTGGTGCATGCTTTAGTTAGATGGCGACATTTTCTCCTAGGACATCGGTTCGAACTTCATTCAAACCATCAGAGTCTTCAGTACATCTTCACTTAGCTGAACCTTAATGCTAGGCAGAGGAGACAGATGGAGATCTTATGTGAATATGATTTTGATGTCCATTACATCAAAGGGAAAGAGAACGTGGTCGCAGATGCCTTGAGTAGGAGACGACACGAGCTTTCTTCTATGCTACTGGCACGGATTTGAGAGATCGCATCCTTCATCACTTGCAAGAAGATGAGATGTACGTAGAAGTTTGTGAGTTGATTCAATCTCAGAGACCCCTTGAGGGAAAATTTTCAGAGTATGCCTTGGAGTCTGATGGACTATTGCGTCAAAGAGGACGTATCTATATACCTTCTTCGGGAGGATTGCGTGAGTTTGTGATGCTTGAGGCTCATAGGGCCCCTTATGCAGCGCATCCCAGAGTTAAGAAGATGCATGCCAACTTGAGGCAACTTTACCATTGGCCAGGCATGAGGTTGCAGATTGCAGAGATGGTAGTTAGATGCCTAGAGTGCCAGAGGGTGAAGGCAGAACACCGTCATCCAGGTGGTCTCCTTCAGCCTCATGAGATACCGGTGTGGAAATGGGACACCATATCTATGGATTTCATAGTAGGCCTTCCAATGTCTTCTCAACGTCATGATGCCATCATGGTGATAGTCGACAAGTTGACTAAGGTGGCTCACTTTTCACCCGTGCGTACTACCTTTACCACACCAGCAGTCACACAAGTGTTCTTGCAAGATATAGTGAGGCTTCATGGTGTACCTCGTAAGATCATCTCAGATAGAGACTCTCTCTTCACTTCATCCTTTTGGAGAGAACTTCAGGCAGATATGGGTACTAGGCTCAACTTCAGTACGACTTATCATCTGGAGATAGATGGTCAGACCGAAAGGGTCAATCAGGTACTAGAGGACATGCTTCACATGTATGTCATGGACCATCAGACCCGGTTGGAAGAATACCTACACCTAGTGGAGTTTTCCTATAACAACAGGCACCAGACTTCCTTGGGTATGCCTCCCTACCATCCTCTTTATGGTAGACCATGCAGGACCCCAATCAGTTGGGATAGGATCGAGGATAGAGTTTCCATTAGTCCTAAGCTAGTTAGAGATATGGAGCAGCAGGTGACTTTGATTAGGAAGTGACTTGAGGAAGCTCAGGATAGGAAAAAGAAGTATGCAGATGTGAAGAGGATTGATCAAGCCTATCTAGTTGGAGATAGAGTCTTCTTGAGAGTGCAACCGCATAAGAGTCCAATCCGTTTCAGAAAGGGCTCTAAGCTAGCACCCTATTTTGTTGGACCTTTTGAGATCCTTGAGAGGATAGGACCAGTTGCTTACCATTTAGCGTTGCCACCTAGCCTGTCACGCATCCATGATGTGTTTCATGTTTTAGTTCTAAGGAAGTATGTATATGATGAGTCTCATGTAATAGATTGGAATGCCTTGCAGGTGGAGTCGGACGGACAGCTGGCATTGGAGCCAATTCGTATATTGGCTTGGCGGACTTTGGGCCTTCGAGGCAGAGAGCTGGACCAGGTTAGGGTCCAGTGGGATTGGTATGACGGGGTTAAAACCTCTTGGAAGGACACAGCATAGATGAGATCACAGTACCCTCACCTCTTTGATGAACTCTAAGAGGAAGTTCATGCCTAGAGGGGGTGGATGTGAAACCTACTTTTGACTACTTTAGTTTTACTATTTTGTTCTCATATTTTCAGTAGTTTATGCTTTGACATACTTTGACTATCAGAGACTTTTTATATATTTGAGGATTGGTGGAATCCCATGTTATATATTCAGCACCTGATTTTGTAATCAAGGTACTTTTGAGATGCTTTATGTTCCGATTCAGTTTTAGCTTATGTTGATGTCTTATATCGATTTAAATGTATGAATGTAATATGATGAATTTGGTTTAGGAAACCAATGCTAGGTTATTTCAGTTCTAATGCAAATGTGGTTTATATGTATGTATATTATTGATGTCCTGTTATGTTTCATATCATGTCGTTTTGGATCTATTGATATGTGCATTGAGTGTGCCGGAAAAGTTGACCATGGATCTATATCAGGGACCCAGTACTGGAACCTATGTAAATACCCGTGCTTTCCAAGGTCCTGTCTATATAAAGAGACATGGACCTCGTTGTTATGTGTTTATTTTGTAAACGTGGTTTGCATGTGTGTCGTTAAATTAGTAAATGTTTATGTGAATAAGTCATGTCATTTGTTTTAATTTAATGTGCCAAATTTGGCAATTGTTGTAATTTAATTATTGACATGGCTAGTAAAGGGGAGACCAAGGTTAGTTAAGGGTTAACTAAGGTCATCTAGGAGTAGTACCCGAGCTTACCCCATGGTTAGAACTTTCTAGAAGTCTTTTGACTTAGAAATCCGTAGGTTAACTTCAGGGTGAGTTTTAGAAGGTCTTTTGGGCTCCTTGGAGGTAACCCGGGTCAGTTTTAGTCACCCAACTTGGTACCCTATGGGTTAGGGGCCATTTTCTATCATTAATGAGCCTCTAAACTCATTTATTGCTCCCTTTAAGTGTCATTTTCAGTTTTGAGCGAATTTAAAAGAGGAGTGTGACTTTGGTTAACCTCACTCTCTCTTCTACCCAAGTTTCATTTGACTTCACCCTTGGAGAGTTAGGAAGTGGATTAGTTTAGGATTGGTTAGAGTTACCTCACATTCGGGTTAAGCCTTGATCTTGTTGGAGGTTTGCCTATTTAGGAAGGGATTTAGGATGAGTTGAGTGTTCACCCACTCTCTACCCTTAGAGACAGAATTCAGTTTGAAGGAGCTTTTGGAGAAGGAGCTTAGGAATGATAGCTCAACACCATTCCTCTTCTCACTTTAGCTTGGATTAAAGCTCACTTTAGCTTGGATTAAAGGTTGGATTTCTTTACAGTTATTTTGTTGTGTTTATGTGTGTTCTTGAGCTCAAGGACTCCATTAATGGAGTCCTATATGTTTTTGAAGCTTTATTTTCAGTTTTGAAATTTAAATTTTTGTTTCTCAATGTCTTTATTTTGTGTTTGATTTTGAATGGGTCTTCAAGGTACACTCACCCTTGGGAGGGCAGAGTAGCCTTGGAGGGGTAGATGGAAATGATTCCTGTTAGTGTAGTCTCCCATGTGTGGAGGGAAAAACCTTGGGTAACATGATACCCATGATGCCAAGAAGGACCTGAGGGTACCTAGGAGGCATGAGGAGGTTATTAAAGACTGCATCCTGTGAAGATGGTCCTATTCAAGTCCATGTGAGGCTTGTGTGTTTTACGTTTATGCTTCGCTTTCTCCTACAGTGAGGTCTACCACTACCCCTGTTTTGGAAGGTCTCTTGAAGACCTATCCATTGTTCATCCTTGTGTTGGGAAGCTTTCTGGAGTATGTTATCTTTTCTGTTTGCTTGTGTGCTTGTCTTGTTGTCTGTATGTATCCCGTTCCAGTTTGGGATTCCCAAGCTCGGGGGTGGCCTTGTAAAGGCGTAGGTTGGGATGTGAGCCTCCATGGTCAACCTCACCATTTGCAGGTTCCTGATGGAGTTCGAAGTTGCAATATACCCTTTAAATGAAAGATGAGCATGACTAGAGAATCATCATTTTGTAACCTTCTAGTTGAAAGTTGTTATTATTGTAAATTGTAATGAGTCCTTGAGAGAAGATGGTTATCCTTCACTATTTATAACTCTTGTAATTTTATGGCTTCCTTGATTTTATATTTAAAACAAAGGATACTATCAGGGGAATATGCATACCTTATTGTTTGTAGATTTGTTTTATGTTTGTATCAAACTATTAATTAGGTTCAATGTACAAATTTTTTTTTGAAGTATGAATATTAAGATGAGGCAAACGAGTTATCGTCTTTTTAAAATTACTCAAGTTTAAAGTTTAAGGAAGAAGTATTAGCTAAAAGCTCTAGATGTGATAGATTAGTCATTTAATGGGTTGGAGTTAAAATTGTTCCCTATGATCAATGTCATTTTTATATTAATACCTAGTTTAGTTATTTTCAAATAAATAGAAAATTTATATGATTTGGGAATTGATGTTCTTGAGGGGAGAATTAAATTTTTCTTTACTAATTTGGTAAATTCTGGAAAATACTTCCAAATTTTTTTTATGCTTAAATTTAAATGTTCTCCCACCATTCTATTTAGAATAAAATATGAGTTTTAACC
This sequence comes from Thuja plicata, assembly GCA_018584345.1. Lineage (NCBI taxonomy): Eukaryota > Viridiplantae > Streptophyta > Pinopsida > Cupressales > Cupressaceae > Thuja > Thuja plicata. The sequence continues at coordinate 92,673 of MU225458.1, read as the reverse complement.
ATGTAATTAAATTTGAGAAATGATGCTCCTGTATACCCATTGTTTTCAATTACACAGTCATTATACACCAGTGAATAAATTAGTAAATTTTGCTTGCTGGGTTAGTTATTTTCGTATTAATCTAATATATATATATTATGGGATAAATTAAATGAATTAATCTTAATTACATTTGAATTCTTTTGGGAAAAATCTTTTAAAAATAAAAAAAAAACATCGGGTGGGAGGGCCGAAGCCCTTCCCAACCCGCAGACTGTTCTGCAGAGGGTGGCATGACGAGGAGGGCCGAACCCTACCCTACTGCCCCCTATGTAAGAGTGGGGCACGGAGGGCCGGCTACTCCCCGGCTGCCGCCACCAATCCGGCCACTCCTTTCCCTTTCTCCGCCCCTCGTCTATGTGCCTCCCTGCGGCTGGTGGTGCCGCCGCCATGCGGCCACCACCACCCCTTCTTACTGCAGTGAGCAGCTCCGCGGCAGTCCTAAACCCCCTGCCTCCTCCTCGTCCGCCGCCCCGGTCGGTGAACAGCCGCTGCCACTTTTTCGCCACCGCCGCTCCCCGTGTTTCATTAAACTCCTGGCCGCTGCTGTTTCCTTTCCGCCGTGTCTTCTTTTTCAGCCGCCGCCTCTCCCGATTAATCTCTAGAAATGTTAGGGTAACCGCATTTGTTCTTTAGACTAGACTTAAGGTTATTCTTTATTTTAGAAATAGAAATTAAGGTTAAGTTTTGTTCATCCGTTTTTTTTTAAGTTTTTTTTTAGTTGACTTATTATGGGGGTAAGATTAGATTTAGTTTTAGATATGTTTTATTTAAAATGTTTTGGTTTTAAATTTTATATATATATATAAATTCTTTTTTTTTTTTAATTAGATATTTGATTTATATGTATAGAGGATTTATTATTAATGTATTTTTTCTTTTTAGACTAGTTTTTATTAGATATTTAAATAGTTTAAATGTTGATCAAATTAGACTTATAAGTATGGAAATGTTTATTTTGTTTAGAATAATTAGTTTTGAAATGAAAATTTAATAGTAATAATTATTGGAATTATAAATATAATGAGAACTCAGAAATAGAATAATAGATTTTTATTGGATATGTTTTCTTAGACAAAGGAGATCGAACATGTTAAGCTAGGTTATGTTTGAGTAGATTTTTAAATTAAGTTGATTAAAAGTTTTAACTTATTATTAAAAAGATGTTAATGGGCATATTAGTTAATTTCTTTTTATGCGACTATTAATTATTTAATATATTTTTTTTTTTGGGAACGATAAGGGAGACGTTAATTATTTAAATAAGAAACCCTTTTCTGAGTTAATTAACGTTTGGGCGTTGTTATCATCCCCCCTTGACCGAGTTTCTTGCATGGTTGACTTCTGGTCAACCATGGTCAAACCTTGACCGATTGTCCTAATTTTCGTACCAGGTGACCCTTGTACTCTCTGGACCCTAAGGTTTCAGTTTTGCGCCTTTCGGAGACAGTTGACTTTTAGGTCAACATGGGTTGACTTTTTGGTCAACTATCTTGAATTGCGTGCCTAAGCCCTCTATAGAACGTAGTAGGTCCTTGAAACCCTACTTCACATATTTTCGAGTATAGTTGACTTTTGGTCAACTCTAGTTGACTTTTAGTCAACTCTTTTGATTTGCGTGTCGATCATGGTTCCTTGATTATGAACTCTTGTAGAATAGTTCCAGAGCTATCCTACCCCATCCTACTCTTCCTGTTACTGTTTCTCCCTTGCACCGTTTTGCGTGCACATGTTACCTTTGAGTTAGTTCTGTTATTCTTTTTAGTGCGTTTTTAAAATTTTTGTTCGTGTGTTTTTGCCCAACTTTTAGACATGACAGATTTTAATATTTTTAGTTAAGGCAAAAACAGGTTTTGAAGGGACCCAAAACCCTTTACAAAATGATTACATAAGATTTAGCTATAAAGCCCACCAAAATGAGACAGACCAAGAAAACCACCACCGAACTGATAGAGAATAAAAGAAACATGAACAACCCCACCCCAATGCTCGTAGGAAGCCAGCAAAGAACTTCATAGCCGTATTACAGTCTGTTTGGTATAATTACGATTCAGTAACTGCAAGAAGTAACAGTCCTCAAATGGATTGCAAACCACATTATATAAAGACTCTTTTATGTTATCGAATAGATAACTGAATATTCTTCTGCTTTATTATCTCTAATATTTGGTATTAGGGTCGTATGAAGGATCATCGTTAGTGCACAAACATGGCGCAAATCTGTGAATGTAGCGATGTAGAGACTAAGATGGAGAGTGATCAAAGGGAATTGATGGAAGAAATAATAATCTAGAAGGTGAATGCACGCTGGAAGAAGGTGAAGACTTCTTAGAAGATATTGACTCTATTTAGTAGAACTCGTGAGGAGGTTTGTGTTGATTGTAACATGTGCCTTGTTCATCCCGTAAGGTGTGAGGATGTGTTAAAACTACTGTGATCCACATCAAAGCTTCAAAAAAATTTGTTCCCATAAGAAGCACATCCAGAGACCATAATAAGTCGCAGATGTTGTAAATACGGAAATTATGCCAAGATAGAAGTGATGTATGTGCACGTTCTACAATCATCAGATTTCATTGCTTGGAGAGACATCTTTTGAGGCATTCTTCAAACAGTTTGGACAAGGAAGCGACTAATATTTTCTGTGCCTATGACCTGATGAAGTAGTTTAAAACTAGCATGCATATCAGATTAACCATTGAATGTAGATGATATTCTCATACCGAACGGTGGATGTCATGGTTAACGATTACCATTTCCTTGATTTGACTTGGGCCAACTAAAAGAGAAGAAAAGTGATCTTGAGAGAAGAGGCGTGACAATGCGCTTCCCTTGTTAGGAAATGTCTAGTTGTAGTGGTCTTTGACCAAGCAAAATATAATAAATTAAGTGTGCGGCTCATTTCTATTCAAGCATGTAGCAAAAGTAAGAGTTTCTTATCTTAAAATTATATTTGTTACATAGGCAATCTCCGGTTAAACAGATGGCATAAAGTTTTGATATATGAGGTATAAAGAAAGTGTTCAATATATAGTGAGGTAACACTTCTAAAGAACCATGGGGTAAAGTGGAATGAGGTAACAAACAATGATATGTTTTTTTTATAAGTGGAACAAAGTTTATTCTCGTGTTTCTACAAGATCTTATATTCGTGTATTTACAAGCAATGCATATGAAGATAGAAGGTGTATGTAGATATAAATATATATGTGTGTACGGAGATCAAGATGTAGTGTCAAGATAAGAATTTTCCCCACTTTCATATATATATATATATATACCTCAAGAGAAGGGGCCATAAAGGAAGATATCTCCCATACAAAGACCCTAGTTAGATCCAAGTTAGATTAATACAACCGAAGTGATATAGGGGTATCAATGCAAAACAAGAATCTAACCAAGTGCTAAGAAAGATGTTATTTCCTATGTACCGGGTATAGTCAACTAGGAAGGTAAGGACAATACTGAAACTAATGAAAAGGACTAGATCTAGAATGTAAATACTCAAATTAACTAATGAAATACACCAACTTACCTTAAAATGCTAGCAAATATGCGTGCTCAAACCCAGATTTGCAATTCTGCTCCCGAAACAACTCACAAACCCAAACAAGACCAGATGTGGAACCAAAAATTTGAGATCTTCAAAACCAAGAAATCTTTCTGGCTCAGGACTATGCTGACCTGGAAGGTAGATGGTGAAATCCATAAAATCCACCAAGGATTACACCGAAGTTGGCATCCACATGCTCTGCAAGATTTCCTAGAATATGGATCTGTGACAGTCACCAGCTTCCGACAGCTCCGAAATCAAATCTGCAAGTCTGTATACCTAAATCTACAAGGTAAAAATGTTTTTTTTATTGAGGAGGAGATTACCTCAGTCAAGCCCCAGTTTAGGAATTAACCTTGAATGTAAATCTATGTAAAAGAAAAGAAAATGTAAAAATTCACCTTACTTTGCACAAACCCTCATGGAGGATCAGATCCATAATCCACAAGGATGTAGAAGTGTTCAACATTGTTCAATCTTATAGGAATGTAGGATATATCATCAAATGAAATAGATTAATCATACCAATTCATGGATCTATGGATGTAGGTTTACTCATATACTCAAATCGGATATGCAAATGCAAATGAAGAATGGATAAACAAACCCTTCCTTGATAGCCAAATCCACTATCTTCAAAGAAGGAAGCTAAACCTTGAAAAGAACATGAATTATCATGGAATGATGATGAAAAGTCATCCAATTAACTCTTTCTAGTCTCCTTGAAAGCTTCTTGAATGCAAAATATTTTGATATCTTGAAGTCTTAAATGGTTGCAAAAGATCTCCTCAATGCTCCTAGGAAACACTTATGAATGTTATTGGAATGCTTGTAGACAAAGTGTGTAAGCTCTCTAACCTTTCTTTTATAATTTTAAAATGAAATGAGTAGGCCTCTGTTTATATCAATTTCATGACCGAAATAAAAAAGGGTCAACTGCACAAGGCGGGAAAAGAAATTAGAAACCCAAGAAGGGCCCAGAATCCCAATCTACCTAACCTTAGTGGGAGGCTAACCTTGGCCTCACCCAAGGGCTAGGCTAATCTTGGACTACCCCTTGATGGGTCATTCCATTAAGGGGATGGTCTGGGATCTCGGCCATAGAGAAAAAAATAGCGGGAAAGGGCAGAAAAGAGGGCCCCGATCTAGCACAAAAACAAAGGTACATCCATAGGTCCACACATGCATTTAAATTAGGTCCAAAAAATCCTACTAAGGAGGGATAAACATGTCTCAACATGGGTGCTTCCATTTTAATATGATACATAATGTTTAAAAATGGTTACAGTAAGAATTGAATCCAACATATTTATCATGGGGACCCTTTTTAATGTCACTAAAGTTGTTTACAATGATCTTGCAAAAGAACGTATTCAGAAGTATCCCATGAATGTTTTTAATTGGGCTCTTAGAGGTTGTATTACTTCCTCTGGTGCTACTCTGGAGGGTAAAGTGGACCAGTCTGGAGGTTGGCGACATCAAAGGATGGAGGAATTATCATCATCTCAAGTAAGCTTCTCGCTTTGGGATGGTGTTTTTAATGATAAGCATTTTTGGCATTTTTTTTTGTTTTTTTGTTTTGTTTTTCTTTCTAATGCCGACAAATTTAAAGAATGTGTGTCTTGTGAAGATTCATTTTAGAGATGAGTTTGGGACTTCGTATTGCGCTCAATTTGGATTTTTTTTGAGAAAGCTTCTGAGTATATGATCACGAATTATACCCTATTGCAGTCACTAGACAATGATAGAGATCAATTTCATCTCTTAGGGATCATTGTTGAATAGTTCAAGACTTTGTGATTTGAGATTTTATGACTGAAAGCTTAAGAACAAAACTCAAAGATACACCTCTCCAAGGGTCAAGAGACAAATTGATGTAGCCTTGATTGGTTTACAATTTTCTACTTTAGAAGAAGTTTTTGTCAAAATATGTATTCATATTATGTAATCAGCATGTGTTCCTATGTAATATTTAAGGGGGGATTCCTAGGGTAAGGTGAATTTGATGTTTTTAGGATTAATGTACTAAGGGGGGAATGTTGACTTAACTTTGTAGCCCTATTACATTATCTATTTGGTATAACTACCATTCGACAACTACAGGAAGTAACACCCATCAAATGGACTACAAATTGCATTGTATAAAAACTCCTTGATATTATCGAATAGATCATTGAATGTTCACCTATTTTATTATCTCTGACATTTAATATATATTGCTCATTTATTATGACTTTGTATTTTTAGTTTTTCTAAACATAGATTTTGCAACATATATAAACTTCTAAATTCAATGCTTATGGAAAAATAGAAAACTAAGCAAAAAAAATTGAAAAATATCTAGGTACAAGATATTGATGTCCCTTTTATAGTAAAAATAAACAATTGAATTTTGATACATACAGAACAAATTACAGATCTGTAAGTGAATCTATGTCTAAATTATAATTAACATCACTTTAAAACATAATAAAGTCAAAAATATTCAAAAAAATTAAATGAAACCAATTTCAATCACTACATATTAATGTTACAAATCTAAATTCGAAAGAAACACTTTTTCATCCCTTTTAGGAAAAAAAATTGCAATAGTAAGTGAATGTCACTCTTCAGAAATGTTATTTTCTATTAAAAACTAGTTTTCAAAAGAGATGAAAAAATGGGTACAAATCAATTCCAAAATTTAAAAAAAAAAAAAAAAAAAAAAAAAATCTANAAAAATGGGTACAAATCAATTCCAAAATTTAAAAAAAAAAAAAAAAAAAAAAAGAATCTAGAAAAAAAATTCTAAAAATCATTAGTTTACATCATCTTGAAATTCCAAACAATATAGCAACAATTGGTGTCTAAATGCAAAGTTTTTTTTAGAATGTTCATTTCAGTGTAAATGTTGGCAAAAGAGTGTAGCCTACTATTGTGGGACCACTAAGAAAAATATCATTCTAATTCAAATTGATATTAATATACAAATGAGGGAGTTTTCTTGAGAATACACCTTCAACAATAAATAAATTGAAAGAATTTTAATATTTTACAAATATGACAAACACGTATTTCAAAATAATATAAAAGTGAATACAAGAAGATAAAATAACCACACGCAAAAGGATTCCATCACTATTACAGGTTTGCATAACATGCAAATTATATGGTCACTACCAATTTGAATCTAGGGTAACACAAGGATTAGTATAACTTTTCTCACACTCAAATAGAATGAAATAGATGTTAAATTTTTTTAAATAACTCAAAATTTCCATCTTCAATATAATAAAATAGGAGTGTTGCACCAACACACTCAATTGAAACATCAAGTATACTTGTCCAATATAAAATAATTAAAGGAAGTACAAAAAAACCTAATATGATATAGCTCATAAAATAATATCAAACCACTTTGTCGAGGATTTTGCGGTCTATACCAGGATTAAAATGGCTAATGATAAGGGGTTTATGAGGGTATGGTTAGGGAGTGATTCCCTAAACATTATTAACTGCCTAATTGTTAGAATTATAATTTTTCCTTGGTATTTTATAAACCAAGGTCTTGTCTCTTATTTGTAATTCCTTTAATAAGGATATTAGATATTCCTCCTTAAGAGGATTCCTACACATGACACACACCAAATGTGAATGTGGCAGACATAGAGTATGGGAGTTACATGCAAACTCCTCCACTCATATCTACTTAAGAGATGGTTCTCACACACTTCTTAAATGTTCTCAGCGGGGTTCTAAGTTGGTTCTCACAAGTTGGATTTCTTCTCTCTTCTCTCATTCTCATTCTTGCAATATTGTAATCATCTCTCTCTCTCTCTCTCTCTCTCTCTCTCTCTCTCTCTCTCTCTCTCTCTTGCNCTCTCTCTCTCTCTCTCTCTCTCTCTCTCTCTCTCTCTCTCTCTCTCTCTCTTGCATCATTCATATTTATGCTAAAAGTATTTTTCTTATTTTTCCCCTTTCAAAAACATTGTCTTGGTGTTGATCTTGTGCTTCTTGGTGTTCTTTGGTGAAAGCTCTTGAATCACATTCCTTCACTTGGTTTTGATAAAAATTCTTCTTGCAACTCTCTCTTGGATTCTTTCCTTTTTCTTTATCTCTATTGGTTTTCCTAATATTTCTAACATGGTATCAGAGCTAATAATCCTTGTTTGAGTCATTGCGGGATTCCTCGATCTAACAAGTTGGTGCAGGTTTCAGATTTCCTTTTGTTTTTCTACTTTATAACTTTTTTTTACCCTCTGTCAGGCAACCGTAGGGGATTTCGAAATTTTTTTCTCTATCAATCTACAAGCTTTATCTACGCTTTTTTTTTAGATTTTAATATATATCTCTAAAATTTTGATGCAAGATTTACACTAAATCTAAGTTAATCTATTATTTAAAATTTGTATTCTCATATTTGTGTAGGCATATCTCTGATTTTATACATCTCTATTTTTTTTACTAATATTTGTCTCCTTCCAGGCTTCTATATTTTTTCTCTAATAGTTCTTTGTGTGATTGCAGGCATTTAATCTTTATCATAGAAATCTCTGTATCTAACAGTTTTAAAAGTTTTAAAAGTTTCTTATAGCTCCTAGCTCAGCTTGTGATCTCCTGCAATTCATTTCTTAGTGCAACTTTCCTTGCATTTTTTGCACAGACCCCCTCCTTTTAGCGCAATATATCTTGCTTGTATGATACACGTCCTTCCTTGGAATGCAATAGTCTCCTCTTAGCGTAGCATATACCATTTTTTATATTGGTTATACCACTTGTTAGCGCAACATATTGGTTATACCATTTAGTTGTGCAGCTTATTCATTTAGCAAAGCATATTCTTCTTTCTCCCTCATGGCTGCCTTCTCCTTGCTCACTCATTACCTTCTCTTCTCACCCTGCACAGTATTTCTCTTCCCCTTTTCCAACGCTTCTTCTTCCTTTACTTCTGTGCTACCCACTTCTCCTTATTTCTCCCATTCTCCCTTTACGCAACTCTCCTTGGCCTCAGCACATTTTTTTTTGTTCTTGCGTAACATGTTTTATCCCTTCCCACTCTGCAATTAACTTGTAGCCTTCTGTACTCCAGTGTAGACCTTTCTCTTCCTTGGCTGCCTATTCTCCTCTGCATTGTGTGTCCTTGTTCTGCTTCTTCTTAACTAGCACTTTTATCAGCTTCCTTCGCAACAACAAATCCTTTCCCTTCCTTGCACGTTTCAAACCTATTCATTTCAAACCTTTGACTCCTTTGCATTAAACATTTTTTTGTGTCTTTTTCTGGTCTCAGCATGTGGAGGTAGGCACTTTGAGGAAGACATTTTTTTTTCAACCTTTCATTCTAGTTTCTCAGCTGCCTTTGTCAATTTTGTTTAAGTTTTGTTAATTTGGGCTGTGTTTTGGCATTCAGTTCATCAATTCTTATTCCTCTTGTTGCTCTCTCTTTGACCGCTTTTTGCAGGCTACAGAGTTTTCTTATTATTTTCATCATTCTAACATTTTTTTTGCAGGTTATCATTATTTAACTACAGATTTTCAATTATTTTTTGGTATTCATTACAACATTTTATTGCAGATTATCATTTTAACATATTTCTCATTTAAGCAGGCTACTTATTATTGCTCTTTTTACTTATTAATGCATGTATCTTGTAGTGTTTAAATAATTAGATTCTTTTATTTATCAAACTTATGCAAAATTTGTTTATCATAGTATAAACATATTTAAAATTTATAATCAATTTTTTAACAATAAAAGTTAAACGCTTATACAATTTTTTTGTCTTAATATTTATCCAATTCATTTTAATCCCATTTCCATTTAATCTATATAAACATTATTCAATAACCAATTTATTATTTTATTTCACTATAAATTTGTTTCATCATTTAAACAAAAAATTTAAATTTTTAAAAATTCTTGCAGGGTATGTGCACCAAGTTGTGGACCAAAAAAGTGGACACATGTTTATAAAAAATTCAAATTTAATATAACCCAATGAGGTTATTGAAATTTTGAAATTGTACTAGGCTTGGTAACCAAGCCTAGATAATATTATTAAAAAAATTTACCTTTCTCAGAACCCGATCGGGTTCTGAGATGTTTCTAATAACCTGATCAATTTATTAGACATATTATATTTTTTAATAACGTGATCGGGTTCTAAGATGTTTTTAATAACCCGATCGAGTTATTAGAAACATAATATATTTTTCAAAGCTCGCGGCTTATGCCATTTCTAACACCTAAACTATAGAGCAACAGAGTGGAGGAGGGCAAAAACACTTAAGAAATCGATCGAGCTTTGAAGAAAATATGATATCTTCAACCATTTACACATTTTAAAGCAATGGCACTCTGTAAGAAAGGTATGTATTATTTTTTTTTTTATTTTTTTTTTATTTTTTTATCAAATTAGGTTATGATATTGATTCTTTGTTTTATTTTATTAATTTCATTCAGATTCATCAAACAACCCAAGAAGAGGAAAAAGAAATGAAAGACCACCCCAGTAAACCCTCCTCAAAATTCTCCTTGTCCACCACCATTGCCACCTGCAAACCCTCCTCAAAATTCTCCTCGTCCACCACCATTTACTCTAGTAAACCCTCCTCAAAATTCTCCTCATCCATAACCACCAGGTCACCCATAGACCCTCCACATGTGTCATTAGATCATGTAAATGCAACACAAGATGACCTCGTGCAATGCCTTAACCAAAATAGTGCACAAAATAATATATTAGTCAATAGGTTGAAGGCTTCCGGTCTGCAACATCAATCTACCCTCCCCACTACATTAGAAAATATGTCCAATATTGCAAATGAGGTGTCTCAAGAGGTGACAAAATGGGGTTCATAGAGGGATAGTTGTCATACATATTATGCTGATGGTCTATCATATGAGGATGTGAAAAGAAAAGGCATATAAAAATGTGACATATGTGCCCTTTTTACCGAACCTAATACTAGAAATTCCCTAGAAGTTAATACAAAACAATTTCCTATACATTGGTGTGCTCATAGGGGGATGAAATCAGCATTTTGGGATAGGCGGTATATGGTGTTTGACCAACCACCTTATAATAATAATGAGGTTCCTTTATATTTTTTGAGGAAGCTATAATGTGAGTTTATCCTTGGTGAGAAGCCGTATTACTTTGATTTTCATGAGTGCCAGGTAGAGGGAGAGGCTTTGCGCAGGATAGACCTAGGGCACATAGGATTACCCGACCACAAGATGAAAGGAAACTAAGTGTGCGGAAAATAGTTCCCTACGCTAAACTCCCGAGAAGAGGATCATGCAAATTTAGATTTAACCCTTATCAATTACAGAATGATAATACAATAACATGCATACATAGAAAAAATGAGAATGACACAATGATTTACCCTGGGGAAAACCTTTCGGTAAAAAAAACCCCAACACTTCAAAACCTGCACAATGTATTAATCAAAACTATTGTTGTTTACAATACACTTGCAATGCAAGCTCTTTCAGGAGATAATCGACATTTGAAGACAAATCTGGTAGCTTAACAATATTCCAACAATACACTAACTTCACTCTACGATTTGCAACCCTAAAAATGCTTATATCATGCACTTCCATTTTTAGGGCAACTTCCAAAGATAATCATATTAGGGTTTACCATTCTCTAGAAAAATAGGAACCCCATGCATTACAGAAAAGTGTACAGTACTCAACATGATCAGTTGCCACATGTCTTGCATGTCTTCACCCATCGTCGAATCTTTCACAATTAGCTCTTAGAAATATTAATGACCATCATAGGAATCCGTCATAACCATTTCAGTCTTGATTACCTCGTCATCTTCCAAGTGGAGTGAAAACACAACATGTCCACTCAGCTAAATGACAAAATGGATATCAAACTTAAATACATTATTTACAAACAATTAATTACAAAAAAAATAATATTAAATGTAAGGAAATATACAATGTTGAGACACCTTATTCCTAACATTCTCCCACTTGTCGAACACCTTGTCAGAGCCAAAGCAAATAACAGGATTTAACCGCTATAGGTTGAGAGGCCCATAGAATCCGAACACCATATGAACTTATCTGTTCCCACAGGGTTTGTCAATGCATCCGCAACATTCTTTACTATATCTAACTTCTCCAAACTTACCTTTCCATCCTCTACCATATCTCTCATAAAGTGAAACCGCACATCAATGTGCTTGGTTCTGGCATGGAAAGTTTGATTTGTCGCAAGGCAAATAGAACTCTAACTGTCGCAACAAATTGTAATATGTCCTACATCAACACCAACATCTAAACACAGTCTCTTAAGCCAAATGGCTTCCTTACAAGCATGATTAGTTGCCATGTACTATGCTTCCGTCATGGACAAAGCAACCACAGGTTGTCGCTTACTCATCCTACTGATGGCACCACCAAACATAGTGAACACATAGGTACTGGTGGATCTCCTACTGTCAATGTCACCTGCCCAATCTGAATCCACAAACCCACGAATACAAACTAAATGTAGAGTTCCAGAAGAGTTTCCATGATAGAATATGGAATACTCTAATGTACCCTTCAAATATCTGAACACTCTCTTAACTGCATCCCAATGTACCCATCTAGGTTTAGCCATAAACCAACTCAGGACTCCCACTGCTTGGGCAATGTCTGGTCTAGTACAGACCATAGCATACATAAGGCTGCCAACTGCACTCGCATAAGGTACTTTTCTCATGTCCTCCACCTCACTAGGAGATTTTGTACAATCATCCACAGATAACTTTATTCCCATAGAAACAGGATCACATAATGGTCTGCAATTTGCCATGCTAAACCTGTCCAACACAGACTTCACATACTTACTCTGACTCAACCAAAGTATTCTATTAGATCTATCTCTGCTTATTTCCATTCCCAAAATATACCTAGCTACCCCTAGATCTTTCATCTCAAACTCTGCTGACAACTGAGACTTCAAATCAGAAATCATACCCATACCCTTCCCAATCAAGAACATATCATCAACATATAATTTAATAATAAGAAGGTGATCATTGTCAACTTTGAAATAAACACAATGATCTGATTTCGATCTTAGAAAACCAATCGACAACACAAAGGAATCAAATTTAAGGTACCACATCCTAGGAGATTTTTTCAAACCATACAGAGACTTCTTTAATCTGCAAACCAAAGACTCTTTACCTTTCTGAATATAGCGCTCAGGTTGTGACGTATAGATCTCTTCCTCCAAATCACCATGAAGGAAAGTTGTCTTCACATCGATCTGTTCTACCTCTAAATCATACGATGCTTCTAGAGATAACAAAAATCTAATCGATGCTTTGCAATATGAGAGAATATTTCACCATAATCAATTCCCTCCACCTGTGAATACCCCTTTACAACCAATCTAGCCTTGTACCTCTCAACACTGCCATCTACAAAGAATTTCTTCTTAAACACCCATTTGCTTACAACAGGTTTCCGTCCTTTAGGAAAAGGTAATAGGTCCCAAGTTTTGTTCTTCTCCAATGAAGCCATCTCATCATCCATGTCCTCAATCTAGGAACCTTCATCTTCCATACCTATAGCCTCTTTCATAGATCTAGGCTCATCAGTGTTTGTAATCAAGGCATAAGCACAACTGGAATCTAACATAGAAAATCCAAACCTCTCTAGTTTCTTTCTTTCTCTTGTGGATCTCCTCAAGAGCTGAGGTTGAGGTTGTTCTACCTCTTCTTCTAAATTTTCAGAGCTGCTAGAGCTCTCCTCATCATCGGGTCCATCACGGTCTCTCTGTTCAGTCTTCTCAAAGGTAGGAGGAAATTGAACAACATCTTCTTTCATTTCTTTTTCATCTGGTTGTAGCACAATAGGAGAAGGTGTTAGCTCTCTAAAAATAATATTTCTGCTAAACAACACCTTATTAGTCACAGGATCCCAAATCTTGTATCCTTTTACACCAACACTGTAGCCAATGAAGATACATTTTACAACCTTGTTTTCCAACTTAGATCTTTTCTCCTTAGGCACATGTGCATAAGCTTCACAACCAAAAACATGAAGATGTCTAACTGAAGGCTTCTTACCAAACCACACCTCCATGGGTGTCTTACCAACAAGAGTTGATGTAGGAGATCTGTTAACTAGATAGCAAGCAGTGGCCACAGCTTTAGCCCAAAACCTTTGTTCGAGGCCAGCTCCACTAAGCATACTCCTAGCCTTCTCCATCAGTGTCTTGCTCATTCTTTCTGCAACTCCATTTTGTTGTGGGGTATAAGGAGCTGTCTTATGCCTCTCGATCCCTCGTTCTTTACAGAACTATTCAAATTTTTCCAAACAAAACTCACCACCATTGTCAGTTCTCACACACTTAATTCTTTTACCAGTCTGATTCTCTACGAGAGATTTAAATTCCTTGAATCGACTGAAAACTTGTGTGTTGCTTTTAAGAAAATAAATCCATGTCCTTCTACTATAATCATCTATAAAAGATACAAAATATATAGATTTGGAGAGTGAAGGAACTTTAACAGGACCAAACACATCCGAATGGATAAGATCCAAAATACTAGAAGACTTGTGAGAACTGGAGTAAAACTGAACACAATTTTGCTTACCATAAACACAGTGTTCATAGAAGTCAAACTTGAGATTACAATCATTTATTCCCTCAACAAGGTTTTTATTTTTCAGGGTTCTGAGACCCTTCTCACCAATGTGGCCATATCTCATATGCCACAACATTGTCTTTTTTGTAGAAACTTTGCCTTCCAAAGTGTTAACACCCTTACGTACACTTGTTGCACTACCATCGGAACCCATTACCATAGAGTTCTTCAATACTAGTTCAGATGGTGGAGATGAGTGACTGCTACTCTCTTCCTTGAGACAGAAGAACTATTGCACTGTGAAGTGCAAGCATCCATCTGAAATAGGGTACCTCTCCTACTACCTTTCATGAGCACCATAGCTCCTCTAATCATCTTGCATCCATCTTTCAAAAAAACAACTTGCACACCTGCATCATTCAGCATACTTACAGATAAAAGGTTTCATGCCAAACCCAAGTTGTGTATTACCCCATTGATCCCATTTACTCATCCATCAGGGAATCTGCTAGTGACTCTTCCTCGTGCAACTATCATTAGGTGAGAATCATCACCTAAGTACACCTTCCCACCATTGAACTCCTCATACTTTGAGAACCAACTTCGATGAGAGGTCATGTGAAAAGAAGCACCCGATTCAATCAGCCACACATTATCAAATGCATGGGTGGCCAAGGCTGCGAAAAAAGCATCGCCATCTTCTTGAGATTTATCAGAATCTGAATCTGGGCTTTTCTTCTTCTTTGGGTCTTTTTTGTCCTTACGGAAGTGCCCAGACTTACCATAGTTCCAACATGTTTCCTTAGAATTTCAAAGAGTCTTAGATTTTCCACAGGATTTGGATCTACCCTTTTCAGACTTCTTGATATTTTTCTTTCCTCTATCTTTGGATCTACCACGAACAACAAGGGCTTCCTTGGTTGAATTAGAGGTCTTTCTTTGCATCTCCTCAAATAATAGTGAAGACACCACATCATCCATTTGGAAAGTGACAATAGTACTCCCAAGGGCCATAACAAGATGGTCCCAAGAATCTGACAAGGAACATAGTAGGGTCATACATCGATCCTCCTCCTCCAACTTGACACCAGTTGATGTCAACTATGCAATCAGCATGTTAAATGCATTCAGGTAATCTGCAATGGATTCTCCTTCTTCCATTCTCAGAGAATACAACTTCTTTCTCAGGAACAATCTATTCACCAAGGACTTGGCCTGATACACAGACCCAAGCCGTGTCCACAATTTGTTTGTTGTCTTCTCATCGAGAACATTCAGGAGAACAGAATCTGCTAGACAGAGTCTAATGAGACCCTTAGCTTTCTAATCCTTGAGATCCCAATCTTCTTAGGGCATGTTTACTAGTTTGATATCATTTGCAATTGCCTCCCATACATCACGGTCTATAAGCCTGTCTTCCATTCTGAGTTTCCACAACACAAAGTTTATGCCACTGAACTTTTCCACCTCCATTCTACTGTATGAAGAACCTACCATCTCTTCCTACAATAAGGTTATGAATACTCTACAACAATACTCCCATTGAACTGGATATTAGCTCAAAAAACCCTTACCCTAACAAATAGAACCAAAACTGGCCAGGCTCTGATACCAACTGAAAGGAAACTAAGTGTGTGGAAAATAGTTCCCTATGCTAAACTCCTGAGAAGAGGATCATGCAAATTCATATTTAACCCTTATCAATTATGTAATGATAATAAAATAACATGCATACATAGAAAAAATGAGAATGACACAATGATTTACCTTGGGGAAAACCTTTCAGTAAAAAAATCCCAAAACTCCAAAACCTGCACAATGTATTAATCAAAACTATTGTTGTTTACAATACACTTGCAATGTAAGTTCTTTTAGGAGATAATCGACACTTTAAGAGAAATCTGGCAGCTTAACAATATTCCAATAATACACTAACTTCACTCTACAATTTGCAACCCTAAAAACACTTATATCATGCACTTCCCTTTTTAGGGCAACTTCCAAAGATAACCATATTAGGGTTTACCATTCTCTAGAAAAATAGGAACCCCACATATTGTAGAAAAGTGTACAATACTCAACATGATAAGTTTCCACATGTCTTCACCTATCGTCAAATCTTTCACAATTAGCTCTTAGAAATATTAATGACCGTCATAGGAATCTGTCATAACTGTTACAATCATGATTACCTTACACATTGTCCAAAGTGCCAACATTTGGCAAATAACCTCTACCACAGAATGGGATGCCTAGATCCACCTAGACCAAGTTTGATCATCCTTGTCATCTTCCAAGTAGAGTGAAAACACAACATGTCCACTCAACTAAATGACAGAACGGATATCAAACTTAAATACATTATTTGCAAACAATTAATTACAAAACAAATATTATAAAATGTAAGGAAATATACAAGGTTGAGACACCTTATTCCTAACATGAGAGAGGAGGAATACTATGAGAAAACCTCTCATTCATGTTGTGGTCCTAGTAGTGGTGAAGGAGTCTATGGATATATAGACTCTTCATCCAGGTGCATCATTGACTGTTGTCATTATCCAACATGGCACTCAGTTAGTTGGAGAGGATGGATTAGTGCCTCTACTACCTCCATCTTCATCAGATGCACCATAAGGATCATCCCATCCCATGCTATATCCATTGTCATCAGATTCACCATTAGGATCATCTCATCTCGTGCGAGCTCCATTATCATCAGATACACTTGCAGGGTCAGCCCAGGTCATTGAGCATATCTGGATCAGTTGTAATGGTATATGTGATGGGGTAGATAGTAGGGCAAGTGTGGATGGTTCAACATCCCATTCATGTGTACATTGTGGGAGAAGATGTCAGGCATCCACTACTGAGGATGTGGCGCTCACAGATGATCTTTTGTTAATGGTGTATGGTACATGGCCAACACATGTTTGTTTAAATTTGTGTTTTGACATGTTATTTTAATTAATTATCTAAATCTGTTAAAATTACATAAATTTTTATGTATAGAAGAATCTAAATTGATACATAAATAACATGCATTACAAGGTGTAGCTAGTGGTACAAGCACATGAAGGAGTGCTTGTTCTAGTAGACGTAGACGTGTAGCTCAAACACCTGAAGTAATGTTTTATAAATATTTATAAAATAGAATAGTACATTATTTTGAAAATATCATATCTTAATAATTTGTATGGTGGTAACTTAGTGTATGTTTTTTTGCTATTGCTTTATGGTCAAATAATTTTTCTAATGTAATTCAACTCAAGGAATTCACTTCCTTGTCCAGCCATCATGACTCAAATTGGTTTGAATTCCCACCCTCCAACCTTGGACTCAATTCAACCAATGTTGAACTCATAAATAGACTCATACCCCAACCAATCACTTATTGGCTTCTGAATCAACCTCGAACATCATTCAGAACATCCAACCATCATTCTTTTACTCTTATTTCTTGTTCAAAATCATGAATACGATCTCTAATTATTCAGTGATTATGAATATCATTAATCCTTCAATACACCTCCATGGCCTTCTGAAGAATCCCAACATATAACTTCTTAGAAAGCCCAAGAACCCCTCAACTTATCACAAGGTCCTTATCCTATCGCTCAAAGCACATCACTTGCTAGTTAATTAAAATTTACTCTTTGGCATTTCACTCTCATACTAGGATAGTCCCCATATACTAGTCTATATCTTCACCATAGACAAAAACCCATCTACGCCCCAGGTTCATAAGCACCCCAAATATTTTCATCACTGCCCATACCACCTAGTCTAATGCAAGTGTCAAGGGTATGATGATCCAATCACTAAATCCTTTAAATCTCTATAAAGAGTGGCAAAACCTGACTCTCAAACCTTTAAAAATTGATACAAAACACAACCTCAATACCCCCCATGAGAACTATGAGTTGCAAACAACAGAGACGGGTTCACCATGAAGAGGATTACTAAGAAATAAATGATCAATGATCAATGGGGACCCTAGAAATCATGGAGGAATCAAAATGGACTTGGTCCATGCACACAATCAAAATGATTGAGACCTTTGAAGGTATTTGCTAAAATGTCCAGTCCAACGCTAGTAGCCCTATCCAGGCAGTACAATCAAGATAACTTTGGAAATCCCCAAAAGACTTAGGGATTTAATAATAGATTCAAATACCCTTTAATAATATACATCTAAACCAGGAGCACCAAGGTTTGAGGGGTCAAAATAGAGGCTAATTCAAAGAATCTCATACTGGACCAGAGAGCTAATTAGGCCTCCACTAAAGAAGGAAGGGCTAGAAAATGGAAGTGTTTCCTTCTGAAACCAATTGGAACACTTTGGTATTCACTAAAAACATCAAATCCACAATTAGGGCCCTTGGTGCTCAGTTCTCTAGAAGTTATACACTACTGTGTATATTTAGATTTGGTGCATACATTGAGATATACACCTAGGGCTCGATCATATGGCCATCTCCCTACATTAACAAGAAAACAACTTGCAGAATCTTTGAAATAATATTATAAAGAATATTTCCACCAAATATTATCTAATTCCCATTGGGGAAATGCTTCAAACTTGAAAAACAATGTGAAACTCTTAGAAATAAACAAAAACCAGAGTTGCAGAGATAAAAATCACGATAACTGGAGTTATAGGTAAGATCTCTTCACCAAACTGGTTGCATTCGAACACTAAGACATAGAGGAATCTGGCCAAGTAATTTTATGCAAAGTTGAAGCCCATGACCATAGTACATATCCCATGACCATAGTGTACCAAGTGGCTTATAAGTGCCCAAACTTGGAACTAGGTCTCACAATTGGATCTCAATGATAGACTAATTCTAAAACCTTGAACTACAAGATGTCTTGATTCCCTTTGGGCCAAGAGTGCACTAATAACATCAAGGGTCTGCAATCTTCATGAGACTCCATGTGCTAGGAGGTGCTCCTGCATCATACTCTCAACCTAAAAGCACTCTAAATCCCTCCATGCTAAGGGTAAACGCACTAAAACATACTCACTGTCAGGCTACAATAGTTCTATTACCTGCTGCAAAAGTGGTCCTAACCTTTGAACCCCACGAATACAATCTGGACCATCCTTCTCTAACTATAAAAATAAATTTGTTAAAGCATAGTCTTGTGTGTGAAAGAAGAGAAAATTTTTATATTGTAATAATGGTTTGTAAAATTTGTTTATAAACTTGTGATAATAGAGTTGTGGAGCATAATCATTTGTGGAATTCAAGTGAATCATAATATTCATTGTAAACTATTTCTTATATATTTATTTGGTGTTTTATAGGGCTTGTCAGTGGCTTAGATTTTTGAGATTGAGGATGTCACCCTTTCTCCCATTGATTTTGCCTTACAGCTATGTGGTATCATATTTTTCCCACCTCTTGTTTATAGTTTTAATTGAACCCATGCGATATCATATTATTTCTCTTATGTAGATTTTGTTTTTGTTAGCCTACCCCACCAAGCTCGAGGTCATTAGGAAAGAGGAAGAAATCATCAGGGACATTGAAACAAAAAATGGTAATTAAGTCCAATTTAAGTATATTTGTTGAAATGTATTATGAACATTTTAATGTAGTCTACATTGATGAATGCACTTGACTTGTTTATTGTATATATGTAGAATCAATTAGGTTTCACTAAACTAATGAATGCCCCAGACACTGCTGATGTTCAGGAGAGGGAGGATGTAACATGTTTTCATATTTACTTTCAATTGCATTCTTGTTTGTTCAAAATATTTTAGAAATCATCTTCCTCTATTAGTATGTCATTTTCTACAACTTTTCAGACAGGAATTGGTCATGGATTCCGTAGATGAGGTGAACCCTTCTCCACTTCCTAGGGATCCCTTGCCTAGCATAGAAGATCCAGCTGCGGTATGCATTGTCTTTTTAGTCCATGCATTTTTTTATTTTTTAGTATTTCTTGTTTATAACATGTATTTTGTATTATTTTTTCTGTTATAGGACCCTTCACCACTGCCCGTCCTTCCTCTACCTTACCATTTTTCTAGGAGTCCCTCTCACCCATGACGGAGCCCATTTAGTTTATCATTCAACCCAAGCATAAGAGATCCATTTGAGGCTTCAATATGCAAATTTGTATTATCTAGTGTATACATTTTTTGCATTATCTAGTATTTCTCAGTCCTATAACATGTTGTCTAATTTACCATACAGGAAAAGGTCCAAATTGATTCACCAATGGTTTTTCCTCCCTCTAGCACAGGAGTTCCAACTCCTGTTGTGGTATGCATTTTCTTTTTAGTCCATTTTTTATTTTTTAGTATTTCTTGTTTATAACATGCATTTTGTATTATTTATTTTTCTTGTTATAGGACCCTTCACCACTTCCTATCCTTCTGATACCTCGTCAATTTTCTAGGAGTCCCTCTCACCCAAGACAGAGCCTATTTCCTTTATCATTCAACCCAAGCATAGGAGAAATAGATGAGGTAATCAATAATTCAACTGTCAGAAAATTACAGCCCAATATTTATTTATTTTGATATTATTTTGAGATAATATACATGGCTTAGCATTTGAATTGTTCTTGTGTAGAGACTTAGTGACCCAAGTGATGCTGCGAAAAAGATTAATTGTGTGTGTGTGTGTGTGTGTGTGATATTTGTACATTGTATATATCGACCTGGACATAGTTGATGTCATTTTTTGTAACTCTATTATGGATTTGGCATGTAATCCATGTATTGATATGTACACTATTATTGTTCATTTTTTATAGATGAAACTTCAATTTTGATCCTTGAATTTGTTAGTTGGATGTTTGTGCCTTAAGTGTATTCTTGTTTCACATGACTTGCGTATATGCATGTTTGTTTAGATAAATTAATTTACTTGTGTGTGTATTTCATGTATATTCATGTATTTGACTCATAACCTAAATTCATGTATACAACCTACGTGAATGACTTAAGTGAATTCATGTCTTTGCTTCATAATGTATGTACTACATGATTGCTCCAGGACATAAGCAATTTTATGATTTAAGTGAATTAATGCTTGATGTGCTACAATGTATTTAGGTATATCTTTCATGCTCTATATGTATGCACTACATCACTTAAGTGAATTTATGTTTGTAGGTGTATCTTTCATGCTCTATATAATGTTCCTTGGGTACACCTGGGTATTCATTTTGAGTAGATTGGTTTTAGTCTAAAGTCAATCCATCTAAGGTGTCTTTATAAACCTAAGGGTGATTAGAATCTTGACCTATGATAGGATAAGTAGGATTGATGTTTTTGGTCTAATAAAGATCCTACTATAGGATCTAAGGGTCTTCTAAGTCCTTTCAATACGTCTAGAGGTCCTAATAGCAACATTTTGCCACATTGTCAAAAGTTGCACAAATGATGTCGAGCAACTTTTAAAAGTTGCTATCCAACTTTTTCATTATTATTGTTTCAAACAGTTCATCGTAGGACCAAACCGTCAACTCCATCAGCTTCATTTGGCTGGGTAAATTCTAGGGGAGACCTTTTTTTGCTTGCAAACCATCAAGAACATACCGGCACAAGTCAAACCGAAGTGTTCCCAAGGTGCACTAAGCCAAATTGGGAAGCAATTTTTGGAGAGCCATATATCAGACCTCATCAGAGATATTAGAGATTTGTGAAGTGCACAATGACCATCTTGGGAAGATATACAAGCACATGGCTCAGTTCTGAGAGATTCCACTTGGATTCCATTTGTCGACCCGATCTTGGTTGGTGCAAAAAGTTGCATTATTGCTTAGTTGAAAGTTTCTCAATGGTGCATCTTTTAAACCATTTATCATGGGTCCAAACCATCATCTCCATCAGCTCCATTTGGCCAGGTAAATGCTAGGGGAGACCTTTTTTTTCTTGTGAACCATAAAAAATGTTTCAGCGCAAGTCAGACCAAAGTGTTCCCAAGGTGCACTAAGCCAAATTGGTCAGCAATTTTTGGAGAGCCATATCTCAGACCTCGTGAGAGATATCAGAGATCTATAAAGCACACAAGGAATATCTTGGGAAGGCCTAAAATAATGTGGCTCATTTATGGGATATTCCACTCGGATTCCATTTGCCGACCTGATCTCGGTTGGTGCAAAAGTTGCATTGTTGGTCAGTTGAAAGTTGCTCAATGGTGCATCTTTCAAACTGTTCATTGTGGGATCAAACCGTCAGCTCCATCAGCTCCAGTTGGCCCGGTAAATGCTAGAGGAGACCCATTTTCACTTGCGAACCATCAAGAACGTTCGGGCACAAGTCAGACTGAAGTGTTCCCAAGGTGCACTAAGCCAAATTGGGTACCAATTTTTGGAGAGCCATATCTTGGACCTCGTGAGAGATATCAGAGATCTATGAAGTGCAAAAGTACCATCTTGGGAAGGCCTACAAGTATGTGGATCAGTTCTGGGAGATTCCACTTGGATTCCATTTTCTAACCCGATCTTGGTTGGTTTAAAAAGTTGTATTGTTGCTCAATGGTGCATTTTTCAAACCATTCATCACGGGACCAAACAGTCAGCTTCATCAGCTCCATTTGGCCAGGTAAATGGTAGGGGAGACCTTTTTTTTTCTTGTAAACCATCAAGAACATTCTGGCACAAGTCGGACTGAAGTGTTCTGAAGGTGCACTAAGACAAATTGGGCAACAATAAAAGTAAAACAATTCAAATGTCCACAAAGAATAACATATAACACCATAATTTTGATTGTAGATTATGCCTATTACTTTGGTTCAACACAATAATTTCAAGGTATTTGCTTTGGAAGAGAGAGAGAGAGAGAGAGAGAGAGAGAGAGAGAGAGAGAGAGAGAGAGAGAGAGAGAGAGAGAGCATACATACATAAATACAATGCATGAAAAAGATACATAATATGAAAATGAACATACTTACATGAATACTACACATGAACCATTATTATAATTTAGAGAAACATGAGATATCCACTGCATGAGCCATTGTTATAATTGTAATCAATCATAATTCACTCATATCCTCTTAGTTAAATGGTACACAACAAACTATACAGAATGTGGACCCTCAGTATATACAAATCAACCCATGGACACTTTTATATACAATTTGATCTTCTTTCAATATACAAAATGTGGTCTCCAAATATGCATGTAGACCACTTCATAGTCATTATATTTACAAAAAGAAAAGTTATTCCAAAAATGTTGAATGCCACTTGTCACGTGCATCCTACTCAACCAATAGAACATCCTTGCATTCTTGAATTTTGAGGTACAATTGTCTGACCATATTATGTGTTGGTTGTACTCAATACCTCTTTCCCTTAAAGTCTCATAGAAAAATTTCAAGCAACCTTGCACAAACTCTTATGAATGTGTACGATCATCACTGATTTAGAAGTGATACTCTCTTAAAACCTTTCTATCTACATCTATGCTATCATATTCATGCAAGAATGCTATATGTACAAAGATCATCACTTGTATAGAATGGTAATACAATGCTTTCACTTCATTCTGAGGTTTAAGTGTATAATTCTCAACAAAATCAACAATTGAGACAATAGTACCAAGGGGAAAAGTGTCCTTAGATATCTTGAATTTCTCATCCAGCCACCTAGCTCTATGTGAATGATGTATGTACTCATAAACTAGTTTCTCTTGAAAAATATTCATAAAATCAGCTACGCATATATCATTTTTCACTAACTCACACCTCTTAAGTTTTTTTTCTATCTTTTAGACCATAAGTTACTGTCTTGTATTTTCCAAAAGAAACTAGTGTATTTCCAATCTCATTTGTGCTCTCTAGATGGTTACATATCTACAACTTTCTCATACCACCACATGCACTACAAGATCCATTCAAACACATCATCTTATAATAAATGCAACCATCATCTCGATTGCATAATACACTTGACATAAAATCTCTTGATGATGTAGGAGGTGTTTTAAGACCACATTCCTGTGAAATAGTGTTAGTGTGCAAAGTACAACAAACATGACTATATATATCATAATGCATGGAAAATTCAATATGTACACTGCAACAACATGTGGTTCATGCATTAGGGAGTTCCTGCTTTACTGCTAGGATTTACTCTTACTACTGGCTTAGTTGTAGTTCCTGCTTTACTGCTACTTATTTTTCATGCTTTAATGTTAAGTACTTAGAATCTTACTTGCACAAACTAGTAACCAGCTCCAAGGTGATGCTGGGGTCTATTAGGGAGTACAGGCTGGTTACCAACTCCATGATGGAGTTGGGGTTTTTTTGTCTTTTTTTTCTGGGTTTTGATGCTGAAAAAGGGTATTGGGTGAGGGTGTTTTGAACCCTATGTTGTACTGGTTGTCTGCTGGTTGTATGCACTTCTCATGCTTACTATGTCCTTTCGGGTTAGCCCCCTTGTCTTGGCTGCTTTTTCTAATAAAAAACACGTGGTTCGTGCATGTTTAATCTTGACGTAAAAGGGTTTTGTCATTTCAAAAAATCTTTGACTAATTTTAATTTGAGGAAATCTTTAGAGGAATCTCTCATAAAATTGTGTTTGTGTCATATCCAAAAGGTGTTTTGGATGTGGCATACGATTTGTAGATCTGATTCTCCTAACAACATCTCTTTGGTTGGGTGAAACCCTTGTGTTGTCATGCCAAAACTTTTCAATTACTGTTCTTAATGTATCAACAACAACCTTGTCCTTGCATGGGAGTCTATCCGAGAATGACCAAAGAGAATTAGTGTTTGGATCCTCAATTTTGTCTCACCTATGTAAGGCTCTCCATAATGTTGATCTACCTATCCTTAATGAATTTCTTATTTTTCTTACTATACGAGATTTTTTCATTTCCTTTCCCATTATAGTTGATGTGAGGACACGTCGAGTAACATTAGAATATTTACTGTATGATTGTGAACCAATGGCTTGGTATGCATCGAATAGATTTCTCACAATAGTTCTCTCAGTACTATTTTCAGATGTTCTCAACCCCACAATTCTCATTGTCTCTCTAAATTTTAGATTCTTAATCATTTCAACAATTACTTGACATCTTCCACTTTGATTTAATTTTTCAAAATAGTTATTTCAAATATTTTTAACAATTCTTCTCAAATTTCTTTCTGACATTTTATCATGCATTGGCCTCAAAATATTTTCATCAATGTTAATTAGAAACTTTGGTTTTCTACGAATTATTCTAGGAGGTGTTAACACAGTTGCATGCTCTACACTTTCATTAGATGAATTAGGTGCATTTATTGGATTCATTTCAATTGGTGTATGTTGATGATTTTCATTTTCATTTTGTGCACATTTTGTTCATTAATGACATCAAATTGAAATGGTGCATTTGTCACATTAACATTTTCATTTTCATCACTTACGTTGCTTGCATTTGATATGTACCTTTTCGTATCCTCCTCATGCGCTCCCTTTGTCTTTCCTTTTCTATCTCTTGTTGTTCAATTGTTCCTATTTTTTCTTTCCCATTCTTCATTTTGAATGGAGCCTACAAATAATGTCATGAACATAGAATAACATGTGAACATCAAATCCAAAAAATAAGAACAAATCAACCATTTTCTTGAATTGAGAACTTACAATGATAAAATAACATTAAAAACACTGATAAACAACACAATTCAATCATTATAAAGAAAAAACATGCAAAAAAAAGTGCAAACCTATCTGTTCCTGGCGTAAATAAACATAAAAATAGTTGTGGGACCCCAAAAAAACTTGCAATGACTATTTTAAGACCGTTGAAGTAAACAATATACCTAATTCCATAGAACCCGATCAAGTTCAAAACCTGATCGGGTTATGAGAATATAATAGCTCAATGCTCCTAATTACTCAGAACCCGATCGAGTTATGAGAACATAGCGGCTCAATGCTCCCAATTACTTAGAACCCGATCGAGTTCTAAAAAACTAAGAACAAAGGAGGATTGAGAGAGAGAGAGAGAGAGAGAGAGAGAGAGTTCATAATTTTTACTTCTCCTTAACCCGATTGGATTTTGAAGAAGTGAAAATTGTGCATTTTATTCTCCAGAACCTGATCGGGTTATGCAGGAGTTGAAAACATACTTTTTTATTTTCACAACCTGATCACATTATTTGAAATTTAGAAACCCGATCAGGTTATGGCTTGGGAAGAGCTTTGTAAAATGACCCAAAGGCTTGGAGGCTCATTTCCCTCCTTTTTTGTTCTTTTAGACATTTTTTCATCTCGTAAGATGAATTCTCAACTTTATCTTCATGAGGTTTGCAATTTGTCAACATGGTAGCTCTATAATTTTCACCATAATCTCACATGTCTTCTTAGCTTTGTAACAATATAGTTTTTTCTATTTTTGGACAACATTAGCATAGTAAACTTTAATTTTCTTTACGAGTGTCTTGATTGTCCTCACATACATATGTCTACCATTTTTTTAATAAATTTTGATATACTTAATCAAATTAAAAATAAATTACATATTATTTTTCTACATTGGATTCTATACACTTTTTAAAAAAAAAATTCATTTTTGGTTGTTTTGATGCAAGTTATGCCCAGCGCACGAACATGTACCAAATTTTGAGGATGCAATCACTTCAAAAAATCACAGAAAAAAAAAATACGCATCGAAAAATTTAAAAAAAAAAATACACAACTTCTATATCTCACTCTTACCTATAATCCTAGCAAAGGTATTTAAAAAATAATGAATATAACTATATCTTTTGTACTATGCATGGAAACAACAATGTTATGTTTTTCCAAAAAAATCAGGAACATGTTTTCGTGCACGCAAGGTTTGACCCTCTTAATCTTATGAGTTTTTAAAAAATAGTTTTTTAGAAACTAGATTCAGAGTACTACAATTTTTATTGTTTACACATCTTCTTATTTTGAGTGCATGACCCTCAAACGCCTGTTCTAAGTTCAGGTTTACTCGATTTCAGAAAAAATGTGTCCACTTATACCCCCCTTTTTGGTCCACAACTCGGTGCACATACCCTGCTATTGTTCGTTTACTATTTACGTTAAATTTATTTTTATTGCTCCTTAGCTTATATATTCAATGTATTTCACTTCTTTGGGTTTAATCTTATCATTGAATTATGCCACCTTTCATTATGTCTAATTCTCACTCTGATGATATTTTTGAACAATAAGAGGAAATTATCTCTAACTTTCTTAATGTTACTTTGCCCTATTTTGATGATCATATTAAAGATATGTGCATTACTCAAGGTAAAATTCATGATGATGATACTAACCCTATGATTGTTGTGGAGGTTAATGATAATGATGATGGTTCTTATAATAGCTCTCCTCTTAATTTTTTATATAATGATGGATATATTACAAATTTGTTTTCTGAAACTTATGATTGCATCACAGATTATGTGGCTGACTTATTTTATGATTCACAATTTGATTTTTCTTTACAAAAGGTTACAGATTTGTTTTATGCAATGGAAGATTGCATTCCTGATTATTTTTGATGATTCAAAATATTTTTCCTTCCAAAGTGTTACTGATTTAGCACTAGGAGATCCCAATGATGGGAGTTCTACAAGTGGTTATTGCCTTTTTATAGGCTCAAGTTCTATTCCTTGGCAACATGAATATGATCACTCATTGTCTCTATTTTCTACTGGAAATGAATATATAGAATGCATAAATGCATCTCAAGAATCTCAATGGTCACTTGAAGTTTTGGGCCCCCTCCGCAAGCAATTACATCTTTGTACTATCAAAGTGCTATTCAATTAGCAAAAATACTTATGCACCATTCAAGCTCCACGGTTAAAGTTGAAGAAATGCATGATGATCAAGCCGCAGACATCCTTATGAAGAATCTTTCTAAAGAGAGATCTCAAAATCATTGTAAACATTTGGGTTTGATACGTATTGATCTCATTTCCCCAAGTAAATATTAAAGAGGGATGTTATAATTATAATCTTTCCTTGGTATTTTATAAACCAAGGTCTTGTCTCTTATTTGCAATTCCTTTAGTAAGGATATTAGATATTCCTCCTTAAGAGGATTCCTACACATGGCACACACCAAATATGAATGTGGCACAAATAGAGTATGGGAGTTACATGCAAACTCCTCCACTCATCTCTACTTAAGAGATGGTTTTCACACACTTCTTAAGTGTTCTCATAGGGGTTCTAAGTTGGATTTCTTTGAGCTCTTCTCTCATTCTCATTCTTGCAATATTGTAATAATCTCTCTCTCTCTCTCTCTCTCTCTCTCTCTCTCTCTCTCTCTCTCTCTCTCTTGCCTCATTCATATTTATGCACAATGGGTTTTTCTTAGTTTTCCCCTTTTAAAAACATTGTATTGGTGTTGATCTTGTGCTTCTTGGTGCTCTTTGGTGAAATCTCTTGAATCCCCTTCTTTCACTTGGTTTTGGTAAAAATTAATCTTGGAAATCTCTATTGGATTCTTTCCTATTTCTTTATCTCTATTGGTTTTCCTAATATTTCTAACACTGGCAAAGTGTCCCCTAGTTGGACTATTAAGTCTATAATTGAAGATAGAATACATATGGTTAATATGTTTGATGACTATATAAAATCTTCCATGTGTTGCATGAAGGTAATTATGTGGTGGACAAGTTGGAAAATATGGTGGTTAACTATCATCATATGATTAGTTGAGATATTAATGATAATATCCCCATTGAGATTCAAATGCTCCTACAAAATAATGTTGGGCATTATTAATTTGATTTTTTTATTAGAAATGATGTTATTATGTATATGAAATGGAATCTTGATGTGGTCTGAACCTTTATTACAAAGTGGTCGGGTAATCTGGTTGTTTTAAGCTTGGTTTTGAGTATTAGGTGCCCTTCTTCTCTATTTGTGGGCTATTGGCATGTCACAGGCAGTATGCAGGGTGATTGTAATAGACTCCAACCCATCGTTTATGATGGATAAACATGCATTTTGTCTAGAGTGAGATTTATGCTGGAGGTCTCAATGGTTACATGGAAAGGCTTCATGGTGCAAATTCTTAGGTCACAGAAGCATTTATTGAAGCATGGAATGAGAGCATTTTGAGATTTTATGTCTTAAAGATAGAAATCAATGAGGATTTAATATCTAAGGTTTTAAATACAATAGTGGAAGGAAGGAAGTTTTAGAGAGATATGAAATGCCCTAATGAAGAAGTGGAAATCTTCTTCGAGCATGAAGAAATAGATAAAGTTAAGAGGAATACTGATGGGGGATATGAAAGAACTTCCCTCGAAGCTCCTTGGGCAGATGTGGTAGAGGTAATTGTGTAGTATCTTACCCTAGATAGAAATTATTTCAATTTGATATCTTTAGTTACCATTTTTTTATCCTTAACCATTTCAGGCACAACAAATACATTTCGTTTCCATTTTATTTTGTTTCACCTCTATGTCATAGTCTACAAGCCAATGCCAAATACCATGCTTACCCTATCCTTCTAGGGCTATGCATATAGTGAAAAATCCTCCTCCCAAAATGGGAATTGAATTTAAAATTAATGCTAGGGTTTATTATGGGGATACCTCCTCTGTCCAGGAGGAAGATTCTTCTTCTGATGAGGAGGTATTTGATTTTTATAGTTGTAAACACCCATCAACTATCTCATTTTCTGATAAGAAAATTATTCTTTCTAATAATAATGATTTTGACTGCACCCCCTCATATGGCTTTGTGCCTCATTCTTTGGACCCTAGTTTTGGCATTAAGGGAAAAGATGGACCAATTTGTCTTCTTCTATTAAAGTCAATGGAAAGAATCACTCAGAGTCCCTCTCAACTAGGGTTGGGAGGAAATCTTCCTATTTAAAAAAAAAATCTAAATTGAATCTTCATAATGATGTGCCCTTGTTTCCCTTTTTTCTTAGTGGATGGAATATGTGGATATGGGAATTCATGTTGACCTTCGTGTCGATGTGGGAACAAATACTCTAATTGAGAAGGGTATGTTAGTTCATGAGAATTCTAATATTAATAAAAATGTCAAAGATATGATGGACAGTCAGAATGCTCTATTTTTTGGGTATAGTTGCTAAAATTAATGATTTGAAAGATAAATTTACTCCATCTCCATCCAACTTGATTCTTGATAATATCATGGCTAGTACCTAGGCTTTAGCTAGGTTCATCAAAGATCTTAAGGAAGATCATGAGTTTCACATTTGAAAGATGGGTCATGAATGTGATTAAGAACAAACTAAGAGTTGTTATTGCTATTAGTAAAACTACCATGGATAATACCACTGAGGGCCTCCTGAAGTTAAATGAGCAGGTAGAAGCTCTACATGTTATTTCTAAAGGTACTTCTATGTTTCCCTCTATCAGTGTGAAATTGGCCAAGAAAGTTCAAGTCATGGACAAAGGTGTGGTAAAGAAGGATAAAGCCCTTGCTGAGGACAAAGGTGGGGCCAGAAAGGAGAAAAGGACATCATCAATGCTCAGAGCTATGACTAGATTGAGAGGCAAAGATAAGGGGATTACCACTATTGACAACATAGTTAGTAAGGTTGACTGTATTAATAATAAAATCATGCAAAAGAATGATAGTCTGGTAAAGAGTTTAAAAGTTCTTTGGGTCCACTTTTATTTTGTCAATGCTTAGCATATGGATCTTTTAGCTATTCTTTTTGTTCTATTTAGGGTTTCTAGTCCCTTCAAAACTAGTTTTCCTTTATTAAAAAATATAATATCAAATCTAACTATAAATTATCAATGACTAGTATATCCAAGAATTAAGATGCATAATAAAAATAATTCACAAAGATGAATCACATAAAAATCACACATATATCAAATATAATGAAACTAGTGAAGCTAAAATGCTACAATAATATAAAGATATAAATAAATAATGTGTAAAAAACCATAGTGTATAGTTGAAAATATTGATTTCACTAGAAAACCTCCTTAAGGACACATCACAACATAGGTAACAAAAGTACACATTTAGAAATTATTAACAGTACAACTGATAAGATTGCAATAGATCATTACACATATATCTCACAATATATCGTCAAAATGCTTGATACAAAATATAAATCAAATAGCACATCTTGAAACATTATAGATATCAATTTAATTTTCTTCTTTATATTTTTTAATTTAGCATAATTTTGAAATATTTTTAAATCTTTATTTAATGCTAATTTCTAAATAATTATGCATTTATTTTGTACATGTCATATTTTTAAAATCATCTTTGATTTAATTCAGTTTTAATTTAATTTTGATATCATTTGAATTTATAATATGGTAAACAATTTCATGAAATTGATCTAGCATTAAGCTAGGATAAATGCCTACTTAATCAACTTCCGTTCTTTGTGTGTGTGTGTGTGTGTGTGTGTGTGTGTGTGTTGTAATCAACACATAGTGCCCAGGATCTACAAAGCAAACTCTTAGCATGCATCATTATAACCTTTATCAACATGCACTATTTCTTTATTCATATGAAGGTAAATAAAGGAAAATAAAAGTTATGACCATCATCTCTATGTGTGGAGAATAATCAATACCTGGTGGGATCTACTATGATCTACTAAGAAAATTCTTAGCATGCATTATTATAATACATATCTGCATGCATTGTCTTTTAGTCATATAAAGATAAATCTAGAAAAATCAAACTTATAACCATCATCCATGCTTGTTTTCATAATCTTCCTCCAAAAGCTCTATCTTTTAAAATAATAAAAGCTATTATAAAGAACTTTGATGAAATAAAATAAAAAATGTTAATTGTTTTAAAGGAACAATCTGAATTTGTAGGAAAAATGTTTGCATGTATTATCGAAGCAAAAGTCGAACCCAAAGTCAATAATAAACTCATCCAACATGCATACTAAAAGGTACACAAGTTTTTTTTTTTTTTTGGGAAGGTCGGAGAATCTCTTTGGCTAAGAGTCAAGGACTGAGGGGTATCCGTTCCCCCAAAATCAACCTGGGCACCATCCCGGCCTCGCCCCTTATGGTGCCGGAGCCACCCAAGCAACAAGACTTGATCTTTGGTGAGCTCATTAGAATCACTCAAGTTCACAAATAGAACAAAACAAAATAAAATAGTTCTAAATATGACTAACGAGACACCAGAACTAAAATAGGAGAACATCAAACAATACAGAATCAAATTACAGCAAACGAGCTTTTATGTAATAACACGGTTGCACTCCTTAGAAATCAAATATTTCAGTGCACTTTAATAGCGTAGGTTAGATAAGTGCCCAAGATGGTTTCCAATAATAGATCAAAGAAGCCACTCCATTTCCATATCCTTCTCACAAATTCTCGTTACCAGTTCCGCAACATTGAGAATTTTAGTAGAAGTTTCGGTCAAAAGACCGAGGATTCGTTGAAACAGAAAAGGATTGCAAGGAATAAGAATGGGGCCACTGTGTTTGAATCCAAACATCTCTTCTGCCTTGTCCAGCAATGGCCGAAACAATGGATGATTGAAGTATATTGCAGGGACAACAAAGCGCTGTTTTTCACACCCACACCCAACATAAATAGCCAGGTGACCTTCTGGTACATCTGTTGGAACATTTTCCTTTGATTTAAAAGAAATACTCCTCAGTTTCTGCCAACGCCTTCTAATACCCACCATCTTACCAACACCACTGAACCCCCATAAACTGACACTGCGTATATAGTATTTTGGGTTTAAATCAACAGCGATGTGAAGATAATTGCATGTTGTGGGTATTGACTTTACGTGCTCCACTGAAATTCTTCTCCACCCGTGAGTTCATTGCTTCTATCCACACACATTTATTTACGCAAGTAGGAGCATTTGGAGTGGATGTATCTGAGACTTGTATACAATGAGATAATTGTACTTCATTCATTGCCAACTATTAAAGTTCTCCTAATCTCTCAATCAATAGTAAAAGTTATATAAAAGTATTACATGCATCCAACTCCAACAGATAGATTCGTTATATGGGCATTGTTTGGAAAGGAAATCTGCTTGTGAGGTCGTTTTCCAT
Source organism: Thuja plicata (assembly GCA_018584345.1). Taxonomy (NCBI): domain Eukaryota; kingdom Viridiplantae; phylum Streptophyta; class Pinopsida; order Cupressales; family Cupressaceae; genus Thuja; species Thuja plicata. The sequence continues at coordinate 59,479 of MU225458.1, read as the reverse complement.
AGCCACTTACTTCACTGTAAAGAGGCGGCCCGTTGACCACATCTTGCATGCTCTTCACGCTCAGAAACAGACGTTCATTCCTGTTCAAACAATATACATTAGATTTGTCGTGTGCTGGCCGTCAACTCTTTTGGCTACTTCTATGACTTATGTGTTTCTATTTGGGGATAGACAGAGAGAAAGCGTAAACAATTTAAGAAGAAAGTGATGGCTTATCCCAACTTGCTCAGAAACCTTCTCGGATAAGAATGGAATTTTGGAAAGTATGTTTTGAAAAAGTAAAAAATTATTTTTCTTTCTTTTTTTTATTGGCAGTTCAAAGAATTTCTTGTGCGATCCTTGTCTCATTTCTTATTATGTTGGAGTCTTTGCATTCAGCAAGACTTGATCCTTGGTGGGCTCATCAGAACCATTCAACTTCACCTTTCAACTCCACCATTCAACTATTTCATAAATTGAAGAATTAAAAAAAATTGGAGGATAAAGTGCAAGCTAACTATGCCAATTATTTAAGGATTAATTTAGTTTTAATTATTTTGTATATTTTTTAGTAATAAGTAATTGATTAAGAATTAATGCAGGGTGATTAATTAAATTGAGTGAATAGCATAATGTGAGATTGAATTATTTAATATTTTTATTAAAGGTAAATATTTTAATACACATACTTTAACCCACAACAACTATCTCAAATATAATCATTGTAGAGAAAAAATCTTCTACCTACATGTTTAGTTCAAACTTTAGACAAAGCAACATCAACCACCCAAATTATTAAAACTAAAAAAGATATCAAATCGTTTCGTTTGATTGTAAATGATGTGTGACTAGCATGGTGTGACATAATAAACTAAAGCTTGTAACATGATAAATTAGATATATTAATTACATATATGTCAGTTTAATGAAAATAATAAAGATAAAATATAATAATAATAATATAACATACAAAGAAACAACATATGCATCTAAACAAAACTGGAAATTCAAATGCTAATACAAATCATCCTTTAAATGCATTGATGATTATACAAAACATAAATATAGTGATAAGCACATAACATCACAACAAAAGTATCTGAAATAAACAACGAAAATACTTCAATGGTACATTAGGACCTTGTCAAAAAAAATTTAGTACAATAGTTTAGAACAAATGTATCTCAGAATACGTTGTACACACATGCTTGATACAATATATAATATTAAAATTAGTGAAACACCCAAGACGGACACTAAAGAACCTTATATATATTTGAATAATTCAAATAAATAATTAGCTCTCAATTTGATCAATCCTATTTGAATACGTCAGAATGACATGGTAGTGAATACTCGCTCGATGCACCTAGTTCTGATTTATGGCATCTTCAACCATCTAGATTAAATTCAAATAATAATGGTCATGACCAACTAAGCCTTGGTATAATGAATAATGAAAAAGAAGAATTTAGTATGTCATGGAACATAATTATCGTATTGAGCAAAATGAAATTCACAGGAGATTTTACCATGTATTGACAGTTTGCTAGCTCGTACAAAATTCTTTAGCAGCGAGTCCGTTCCTATGAATCTTTAAGTTAAATCAATACATAGTATAGTAACCATGCAAAAAGAATTGCCCAAGTCGCAACAGAAAATAGCAACCCCGAGCAAAAGAGACTTGATATATAATATATCAATGTATTGAGCGATACATGTTAGGGATAATGTTTCTAGATCAAGATTCTAAACCTTTACAAAATGTTCTAAATTAATTCTTGTAATGAATTTTCATATGGTTGTATATATATTAAGTGGTCAATGATTGTATAAGTCAAATGTCGACATGGACAATGTGAAACCAGTTTATTAGCATCACGGTATTACAACATTCTAGAAAAAGTATTAGTTTAGGGTCATTGACGATAAAATTTAGGCATGGTTTTAAGATTCACATAAGAATTGACCGTGCAATTATTCTTTTGGTATAGATGGGAAAGGGTGTTAAATATAGAACCAGCGTTTCCACCAAAATGAAGTGCAATGGGTATAATCATAAGAATATATATTTGCCAATATGAAACCATAATATGAATAAATAGAAATATACTTGGAGATCTGATATATACAAATTGTTTGTATATTGTTAAAATTGATTAGTTGAAACATATTTGTTCATTGGTTGTTATGTTGAAGATAACATTCTATGGTATTTTACATTGAAATAGTAACATTAATTATACTTCTCATCATAATAATAATTTTAAATATTATAAAAGTAAAAATAAATGTAATATATCAAGAATAATCTAGTAAAGTATGGTAATAATATAAATTTGCAAATTAGAAAAGTTTTTTTTACTATCATACCATCCTATATTATTATTGTAATATTACTTCAATTCTTACTTTAATTGAAATCTTATCCTAAGTCATAAACTAACCCTTATCTTAAACATACCCTAGAACTACCCTTAACCTTAGTTAGAACATAACCTTAGTTGAATCAAATCCTAAACTATTTAATGGATAACCTTAACTTTAAGTGAACATTAATTTAATTTGGAAAATAATCTTGTAACTTCAGTTTTAAGATTGATTCATAATTAATCAATCATTTTAAGTAGTGTTGGTTTGTTCAAGAATTCACAACTTATTTTTAACTTTTGATTTATCTAAAATTTTTACTTTTCAATTTGTAATTTCATTGATTGAAACTTCATATTCCTAAACTTTAAAAAAATTGAAACTTCATTATTTATTTTTTAAATAAAAAATTTATTACCAAAATATTTGTTTTTTGATAAAACAAAATTATTAATTATTAAATATTTAATCAAGAATATAAATTGTTATGATTTGAATTAGTAATTCTAATTCTTTGATTTATACTATTAATTTTTTACTTTAAAATTTTATTTACATAAAATAGTCTTCATACTAATTTATTAATTTTTTTAAGGAATGATTAACAATTTCTATAAAATAAATAATTAATGTTAAGTAAATTTTGATATAGATATCCTTTCTTTAATGATATTTATAGTACCAATTAACTTATTTTATATTTTAGATGTAACCCTAATTATTTAATTAATAAATATATAAATATAATTATATAGAACAATATATAACCCCCTATTTTTAAGATGTTTTTGGAGGTCGCTCGGCTCTGCAACCCCAAGTGGCTTCCACGAGGCCGACCTCACGCGTGCGGATGGTCCATCGACCGGACGCTGGGAGGCCAGCCTCGTCCCTTGGCGATCTACTGCATTTAATTGCATATGGGAGATAATAATGCTTCGAATTCTGGTGTCGTTGTTGCTAGCCAAGAGCCTACGATTGTGTCGGTGGTGTTGTGGAGAGGAGATCGTTTAAAGAAGTGGTTGCAACTCCCTCTAATCTCCCGAAAGGGGCGTGTTTTGTCATCAGTGCTTGCCCTAAGGTTGCTGCCACACGCTGCCATAGTGGAGGAAGAGGTAAGAGCCCTTCCACGCTTCTCTTTTTGTCAAACTGAATATACAAAAGTATGAGGCTATTGCTTTTGAGAAAACTAGGTTAAAAGATGCTAAAGGCTCGGGATGTCTCTATGGTTCCCACTTGTAAAGTCATGAATGATTGGCCGGTTAATGATTGGTCTAAAAGACTTGGGTTCTTTATACATTCTAAATTGGTCAAAGCAAAGTCAACCAAAGTTAAGCAAGGCAAATCAAGTAATTATTGATCAAAGCATGAATTAATTGAAAATCAAATCAAATTGGATTAATTAAATCAAAAGGATTAAATAACTATGTGATTGATTAAATCAATTAATTATATAGTTCAATCAAATTGATTTCAAGTCATTCAAATCGTACACATGGCTAAATCAATTAATTGTTTAAATTGGTAATTCTTATTTATCTCACCTACCACAAAAGGACAAAAGCTCAATCAACTGATGAGATGAGAGCATTTGAATCACATGGATCACTTAAGAGGCTTTGCTATCTTGACCGTCCATCTCTGTTTCTTTGTCCCAATATTTGAAACCACCAACTCACTCACTTGGTTAACCATGAGTTCAATCAACCCTCCTCTAACCTGTGCTCCTAATTTTAGGAATCCTATAATTAGGAGACATTTCTAGATAAAATCATCCATTGTCATCCACTCTCATTTTGCATCGCCAATATTGTCATTTTGCATTCATATTAGGAGTTTAATTTGTTGTTATAGGCAAATTGAATTTAGTTTCACATCATGATCATGGAGAATTGAGCATTTAGACAGGCAAATTTGGCTTAGTTTTGCATGGAATTTGTATTTTAAGCTTAGCTTTTCATCAGATTTGTACCCTCATTTTAGAGGTTGTCACTTTAGAAATGTTTTGAAGATCTGAGAGCATTCATATTGTCCTTCTAATTAGAGAGCCATGAGATGTTTATCAATTCTTCTCAATTCAAAGTTATATTTAGCTTAATCTTTCACGTTTTTGAGTTGAAATGGTTGAACTAATCCTATGAAGGTATTTTACATACACAAAATGGCACCCACAGTGGGGCAACTTGCCTCTACAAACTTTTCTTTTTAGATTTGAGTGATCTGGGATGCAGATTTGAGATATGTAGGAGTTTTGGCGACTATACACAGAAGAACAATGCCTTTACCATAAAGGAGTGCCTACATTACAAATTTGTGTGCCTATGCCATAAAGATCAGCGCCTAGACCATAAAGAATAGTGCCTATACTCAGGGAGTTTTATTTTTCTTAGTGTTTTGGCTCCTTTGAAAGTTGTTTAAACTCTTATTTACTGTCTTTCAATGCTTCTGCACTAAATAAGAGCACTTATACATTTTTCTTTAGCTCCTATGCAACTACTTTTAGCTCCAATACAACTTCTCTGTGCACTTCTGCAAGTTCTCTAAGCTCCTATGCAAGATTCTGTAGCGCCTATACATTTTGATTAAATTTTGCAAACCTTTGATCTAATCTTGTTTACAATGATTTGGAGCTGGATAAACATAGGAAAGTGAAGAGTCTTGCTACTAAAATTCTTGATTATTGTAAGAGTAAAGAAAACAAGAAAGAAAGTAAGAGGTGGAATGAGGTAAAAGCTTCCTTTAGATCCAAAATCTTTCTACAAGAAAGGATACTCATGCATCATTATTGGAGAATAACATATCTTTATCAAGCTTTCTATAACATGTCGTATAGTCCTTTAGATGATTCTTCCTTTCATGCTCCTATTTGAATTTGATCACTACATTCTAGCTGAATTTGAGCATTTCCTTTGGATTTAGATTTTCTTCATTTTGTGTCAAAAATGTGTTGGAATAATGTGTATGAAGGGGATGCAAAGGAGCTAAATCTATAGCCTTGGTAAGTGAAATTGCAAATATGAAATCTCAAAAATACCCCTAGCCTTTTTCTATCTTTGAATAAGGTAAGCCTTGATCCCTTTGCATTTTTTTAACTTGTGGCATTTACTTTAAAAATATAGCTTAAGTAAAGGAGCAAATTGAATTCTCAAATAAATTATTAGGCCTATGCTCTTCACTTTCTGAAGTGAGTCAAAAATTCCAAACATGCTAAATTTGGGATGAAAATGAGTTAGGAAATGAACAAACACTAAATTGAAGCCTTCTTGTTTGTGAAGGAAATAATTAGGTCTATGCTCTTCACTTTTATAGTGAATCAAAATGCCAAACGTGCTTGACTTCCTTTAGATTAAAAGGCTTGTGAAAGAATGTTTTTAATTGTGTTTGGAGGTGAAAAGGAGTAGGGATATGCTCTTTCCCTTCTTAGGGTAATCAAACTTTTAGACCTACATGTTCATTTCTTTCATGAACATGATAGAGCTTTAGTGGGTCTGCCTCCTGAGAGCTTTAACATAGCCAGTGAGAGGGGTGACCCAAAGTGGTAACAAGGTCAATCCACCCTATTCCACCCACTATAAATAGAGACCTCATTTAAGTTTAAAAGCTTAGAGGAAAAAAAATATCCAATGTCTCAACTCGTAGGGCTATAGGCCTCAATCGTGCTTGCAGGGCTACACGTTCCTTGACATGATTCATTTGATATTTTTGTTCAGAACCTGAAATAAATCCTGGTTACATTAGTAAGCCTACCTTTATAAACCATGTTGAACCAATTGACCTTACATAGCTTATTTGGAATTTTTTTCTTGTGAAAGACCAGTGGAAATGATCTTGAACATATACTTTGTGTTATCTTAAAGGTTGTAAAACAAGTGTCTTTGTGATTTTTGTTTTGAATGATCAAGTATATCAGAAGGGAACATCCATTAAAAATAGTAATTCAACTTGGAATCCTTAACAAACAACACTTTGGCATAAATTTCACCAGTTCAGCGCATATACCCAATAGATCATCTCTTATGAGACAGTCTGTGGTGCCTATACACATTCTTTCACCACTTGTGCACCACAAAACAATGCATGTGCCTCATTCTGTAGCGCCTATACATCAAAACACTAAAATAGGGGGTATTTCCAGTCACTTCCGGACAGAAAAAGTTATATTTCTTAGTATCCATTTGAGAGTTTTTTCTGAACTAGTAAAAGCAAATCTGAAATTCACCTTCTCCAAAATTGTTGAAAAAATTGAGCCACTTGCAATACATTTCAAAATCATTCAATCTTTGTGCAAATTGTTCAAACTTTCTCATTTTCTTCAAAAATACTTGCTTTCAAGCATCCTAATCTCATTTTCATGCCAATTTGGACAAGATCCTATCACATCAAATTATCTTTAAGGACTAAACCTTTCATAGGGAAGAAGTACCTTATCCTCAAGATATAACACCTTCTCAATCACCTAAAGAGAACAAGAAAGCAAGTAAGAGGTGGAATGAGGTAAAAGCTTCCTTTAGATCCAAAATCTTGATACAAGAAAGGATACTTATGCATCATTATTGGAGAATAACATATCTTTATCAAGCTTTGTATAAAATTTCATATATTCCTTTAGATGATTCTTCCTTTGATTCTCCTATTTGAATTTGATCACCACATTCTAGCTGAATTTGAGCATTTCCTTTTGATTTAGATTTTCTTCACTTTGTGTGGGAAATGTGTTGGAATAATGTGTATGAAGGGGATGCAAAGGAGCTAGATCTATAGCCTTGGTAAGTGAAATTGCAAATATGAAATCTCAAAAATACCCCTTTCCTTTTTCTATCTTTGAATAAGGTAATCCTTGATCCCTTTGCTTTTTCTTAACTTGTGGCATTTACTTTCAAAATATAGCTTATGTAAAGGAGCAAATTGAATTCTGAAATAAAGTATTGGGCCTATGCTCTTCACTTTCTGAAGTGAGTCAAAAATTCCAAACATGCTAAATTTGGGATGAAAATGAGTTAGGAAATGAACAAACACTAAATTGAATCCTTCTTGTTTGTGAAGGAAAGAATTAGGTCTATGCTGTTCACTTTTATAGTGAATCAAAATGCCAAATGTGCTTGACTTCCTTTAGATTAAAAGGCTTGTCAAAGAATGTTTTTAATTGTGTTTGGAGGTGAAAAGGAGTAGGGATATGCTCTTACCCTTCTTAGGGTAATCAAATTCTTAGACCTACATGTTCATTTCAATTTCATTTCTTTCAAGAACATGATAGAGCTTTAGTGGGTCTGCCTCCCAAGAGCTTTAACATAGCTAGTGAGAGGGGTGATGCAAAGTGGTAACAAGGTCAATACAACCTATTCCACCCTCTATAAATAAATACCTCGTTTAAGTTTAAAATCTTAGAGGGAAAAAAATATCCAATGCCTCAACTCGTAGGGCTATAGACCTTAATCGTGCTTGCGGGACTACGCATTCCTTGTATGATTCATTTGATATTTTTGTTTGGAACTCGAACTAAATCCCGGTTACATTAGTAAGCCTACCTTTATAAACCATGTTGAACCAGTTGACATTACATAGCTTATTTGGAATTTTTTTCTTGTGAAAGACCGGTGGAAATGATCTTGAACATATACTTTGTGTTATCTTAAAGGTTGGAAAACAGGTGTCTTTGTGATTTTTGTTTTGAATGATCAAGAATATCAGAAGGGAACATCCATTAAAAATATTAATTCAACTTGGAATCCTTAACAAACAACAATTTGGCATAAATTTCACCAGTTCAGCGCATATACCCAACATATCATCTCTTGTGAGACATTCTATGGTGCATATACACATTATTTCACCACTTGTGCACCATAAAACAATGCATGTGCCTCATTTTGTAGAGTCTATACATCAAAATACTAAAATAGGGGGTATTTCCAGTCAGATCTGGATAGAAAAAGTTATATTTCTCAGTACCCATTTGAGAGTTTGTTCTGAACTAGTAAAATAAGATCTAAAATTTACCATCTCCAAAATTGTTGAACAAATTGAGCCACTTGCAATACATTTCAAAATCATTGAATCTTTGTGCAAAATGTTCAAACTTTCTCATTTTCTTCAAAAATACTTGCTTTCAAGTGTCCTAATCTCATTTTCATGCCAATTTGGACAAGATCCTATCACATCAAATTATCTTCAAGGAATAAACCTTTCATAGGGAAGAAGTACCTTATCCTCAAGATATAACACCTTCTCAATCACCTAAACAAGAACATCAAAACAATCACATCATGTCTGAAAACAATAGGTCTAGATATTGTAATCATGACAACAATGAAGAGAGATTCTTATTGCAGCCCTATCAAAGAATATCCAATCCTTGCAATAAAAAATACAAGACATGAAAAAATAAAAGGATACATCATCCAACAAGTCCTCATAAAGATCAATTTTTCTTTTTCTCTATGATCATGATCCATCCACATCTTCATCTTCTTCAAACAAAAAGACTACTTCACAATCTCACATCAGTTTCATCTTTCATCAAGAAGAACATCTTATCTTTGATCAAGAACATCTTAATGTAAAAAAAAAATTTAATCACGAACCTATTTCACAATCTGAAGAGAATCTAATCTTTAATCAAGCAAATCAAGAGGAATTAGTCACATCTCAACAATTCTCATCACATGAAAATGAAAAATCATATTATCATGATCTTGAATCTCAAAAATCTTCGATCAACAAGAGAACATCTAAATGTCTATTGGATAGATCTTTTACTCCTTTGGGACAATCTTACAAATTAGCTTTGGAAAAATTCCTCAAAAATAATCTCATAATGTTGCCTCAAATCACTTCATGTGGTTTTATATTCTTGAGAAACTATTGTGCATATCATGTAGACATAATGAGCATGAAACTTCAGATTGCATAGAATTGAAGCATAAAATCCAAGATCTCTTAGATGATGATATAATCGAAATTGGAAATCGGAATAAATAATCTAATGAAGAGAAAGATACTAATCTCAAGAAAGATCTAACTCATGAACCTGTGTATAGCAATGGTTCTCCTGTAGCCGAAACTTCTTCCACCATTCATTCACCTCTTAAAGAAGAAAAGTTATCCAAAGCACCTCTAGCAAACAAAGAACCCAATTATTTTCAGGTTGACCATGTTTACCCTCAAGGGATACTTTTAAAAGAGATCCAAGCTAACCTACATCATTTTGCAAGTCGATTTGAAGGCCAAGTTGGCGTTTGATATGACTCACAACAAAAGAGCAGATTTGGAATATCTTAGAAAGCTATAATGAAAAGATGCAAGTTAATTAAAGTAGTTATAAAGGTTATAGAAAGTCTTGACTTTCCCAAGGTGGCTGAATGTAGACACAAGTATATTAGCATAGTGTTCAATTTGAAGTCTACCATTGTGTTCTATCTTTGTATTGTCTCTGCCATTTCTATTGAGAGTCTGTTATCTAAGGGCATTATGGGTGGAGGACTTAACCGTAGGGAGCCGAAGAATTGCAAAAAATGGAAGAATAAGATTGAGGTCTGGGACAAGCTTAGGAAAGGAGGGCTCACCACATACATGGAACACCTTCATGGGTTCAAAGAAGCAGTCACGAAGGCTTTTGTTGAGAGATGGAAGGATGGTACGGTGACTATTGGGGGAGTGACTATGAAAATCACCGAAGATCTTATTACGGAGGTGTCTAGGTTCAACACCAAGGGCATGAAGATCTATACAGACAAGAAGACCTCCCAAAAGGCCATTCAACATTTCCCAAAAGACAAGGCGGAGGCTGAGTGCTTGGTGAAGGATTATGGTGGCTGTTACGATGTGGATACTTTCAAGGAGATCTGGGTGAAGGACTCTGGTGGCTGTTAAGATGTGGATACTTTCAAGGAGATTTGGGTGAAGGTTATGACTGTTGTCATGGAGTATATAACTCTAGATGGTAGGTATAGGAATGCTCACTCCTATCATTTTGTGCTGCTTTGTCATTTTAGACATAAGGTAAGGGTTTCTTTCCCATTTTTTCTGCTGCAGCCCCTTCGCCATAACATAATTGATCATAGAAAGAAAGTGGTAAATCCCATTCTACATGAGGGTCTTACCCTTTTAATTTTTGAGTATATTAAGAAATTTGGTGTTAGTAGCCCTATTATCCCCTTGCCTAGGGACTTTGGTTCTACCAAGGCTTTGGGTAAACACATTAGGGAGGGTCAGAGTAAAGCGGAGTTGATAGCGGGTAAATAATTAAAATTTGAAAAGAAGGATGACATGTAAATGGATTCTATAGGTGAGAGTCTTGATGGTTATGCTGATACTGAATGTTTTTCCCATACCTTGTGTGATGAGGAAAGCAAAGAGTCTCTGTCAGCTTTAGTTAGTGATTATGGTGAGGAAGAGGACAAGGAACAGTATTCCCATGAAGTTAAGGAAAATTTTGAAGATCGTGAAGTCAAGGATAAAGATGTGGATGTGGGTGGTCAAAAGGTCCCCATTCTGGTCAATTATGCTAGCTCTAAAGAACATGATGTTCCTATTTCCCTAAAGATTGAAGTAGTCATGAAGGTGCAGTCGGATAGGAAGGAGGATAATTTGATCCCTGTTTTGAAGATTGATGAGAAGGGTAATAACCCTTCCAGCTCTAGGAAAATTCCCTTTGTGAGAAAGGTCAACATGCAGGAAAGGAATTTTCAACTCCTTCAATAGGATATGGATGACAAGATTGATCCCTCTTTCGGTGTCCTCCAAATGACGAAGGTGATGTCGATGTATTCGTTCCACCTCATAAAATGGGTTTTTAAGGAAATTAAAAGCCTCAATCTTAGTTTCCAATCCCTCTCTTCAAAATTTGATCTTCTTCAGGGGAACTTTGATACTGGGTTGGCGGGGATGGAATTCCACAAGGACAAAGAGGATGAGAAAAACATGAAGGATATGCAGGACAGAATGGAAATCTTGGAGAACACTCTTAAGAAGCACATGTTGGATAATAAACTTAGTTATGGGTTCTGCGATGGAGTGCTTCAATACCATCAAATCTGATTTGGATGTTGGGTCTCCGACTGTGAATATCAAAGATGACAAAGAAGATGCAGGTGACGTAGGTACAGGCAAGGGTACACGGTATGCCAAAAAGAAGAAGATCCAAGACAGGATCCTGGAGCTCTCAGATTTTAATGCGGTAATCAAGATGGTGTCTGAGGCTAAGAAAGAGGCGGAGGGAACTCTTCTGGAGTTTTCCTAAGTCTTGGTGTTCCCCTGTTTTTGTGCTAGTTTAGTTTTAGGTTTTTTGTTGTTGGGTGTTGTTGCTGGTTTCTAGTTTTTTTTTGTGTTGGTTCTGGGTTTAGCGGGCTAGTTTCCAGTTATGTTTTAGTTCAGTGGGCTTAATGTCTATTCCTATTTTGTAAGGATTGTAAGGGGTTTTGGGTCCCCCTAAAACATATTTTTACCAGCAATTAAAAAACCTATTTTTACCAACAATCAAAAACATTAATTTTAAAATTAGGTGTACATTAACAATCTCATACTTGATGTTATAATTTTTATATTAATTTAAATAATATTTAAAATTTATATTTTTTTTAAAAATGTATCATTGATTATTTTATTTTATAAAAAATCTATTAAATATTGATAAAAAACTTTAAAACAACTTTATAAATTTTTTAGGTTATCTATGCTAACAAAAGATAATCATAAAATTATTAAATAATTTGTTTGCCTTTTTAATATGTTTCTTTAAATTTTTAACCTTTTTCATTTAAATTTACTCATAATTTTTAATATAAAAATTGAAATTTAAACTATATCAATTTTAATGCACGTTATTATTAAAAAAAAAAATTCAAGTATAATTTTCATGTTTTAAATTTAATTTATTTAAAAAACTAATTGTATTTATGTTCAATTATAATAAAAATTTGTTTTTTAATATGAAAAAATACTTTTCAAGTGATGCTATTATTCTTTCTAATAGAAATATTTTATTTTCTTAAACTTTTCAAAATTTAAATTTAGATCATAAAATATAATTTTGTTAACTAATATAATATTATAAAATAAAATTATATATTATAAACATGCCTCATTTAAGAAATTTTAAGTTCTTGATATAATAATATTATATATTTAATGTCTATATAAATTTATTATTCAACTATATTTATCCACATTTGAAATATATAATATAATTTATACTTATTATATGTCATATTTTATATATTATAAATTTATATTTCTCTCTCTCCACATCTTCATCCATCTCTCCCATCCACTGTCTCTTTATTTCTCTCTCTATCTCCCTCTCACTCTATCTCTTTATATAAATATCTATCTTCCATTCAGTCAATTTCTCCTCTTTTTTGTAAGTATTTTGTCATAAGGAGATATTCTAGATAACATTTAATCTAAATTTTAGAATGATTGTGATATGTATTCATGTATACATCTAATGCTTATATGTTTGTTATTTAACTTTCATAAAATGTATATTATATTTCTTATATTATCATTACATATAAATCTTGAATAATTAATATACAATATTTTTTTTTTAAAAATATAGATTTTTAAATTTAAATTTTTATTAAAAATTATGTAATACTAATTAAAAAGTATATTACGTTAAAATAGACCAATAAACCCCTAATTGCCCTTCTACAACTTTTTTGCCTACGCATTGCACATTGCTGCTTGGCTAAACAATTGTCTTAGAAACACATAGAATTGGATTGCTACTTCAGGATTCGACACCCTAAATGGCCGCTAAGTAGATTATTTAGTCTCATTTAATTATCGACCAGGGACGTAAACTTGGAATGGTATTTGCAAAGTATATGCTTCAAACCTTCTTGATTCTCATGGCTAAACCTATGGAATGGAAAAACATTATGCTTCAGGAATCTATACTATCTCAAGTGAATGGGTTTACTCTAAGAAAATAGTAATCACAAATAGGGGTTACTCTACTCGCCTATGCTGCAGGAACAGTCCACCAGTTCTATTACCAGTGGCTGTAGGAACAACGAAGTTCTATTTACTTCTTAATGAACAAGGAAATAACTTCTAATCTAATAAAATGATTCACTCACCAAGTGGGACCCCTTGGACGAGTCAATAAAAATGCAATCAAGATAAGAGACTGAAACTCAAATTATGCACTCTATTCATTCATTGAGAAAATGTACTTGGAAAGTAAAAATAGTGTTACATTGTCAACTTCTATTCCAGAAATTATATCAACTAACTTCTCCTCAGAGTTACAAAAGTCAACTTATTTAAAGAGAAACTACGCTACACCCTAAATCTAGGATCACTCCATTAATGAGGATCACCAATGGAAACATCGTGCTCATAACATAAAATATCTAACAGCAACATAAAGTCTTCAAGTTCTTCCTAGAATATAGCATGCAGTGGTTCTAGATCTGTGCACGGTGTTTACTTAGGAATTGAATTGACTTGTTCCTCCGTAAAAGTCCTATGGCACGCCCTTCTTCAACCACTTACTTAATTCATTGTTTATGCTGGCGCTTCTGTGAGCAACGACTGTCGTTGACTCTGTTGGTCCCTTTTCTTGCTGATACAAAAATACCTCTCTGAGGGTTCACTCTATTTATCCCTAACACTGACCCAACATAGAGTAGAATAACAGAAACAAGGTTTTGAAACCTTCTGCACTTTGAGCTCCACAAACTCGGGCGGGAATACCCTTGACAATTTAGAATAATGAAATCACTAAATTATTCTAGTTTTCTATTTGG
>MU225458.1:9286-28275 GCA_018584345.1 Thuja plicata | reverse complement strand
CCTTTGAATTTTACTGTCTCAGACACAAAGCTCCAGGTAAATAAGCTCCTTACTATTCGCAGAAAACTCAGAATGCAGAAATGAGAGTTGTACAGAATCCAACTCAATCATTTACACTTATAGCCATCAAGGACTGTGTCTTGTCAACTTGAAAGCTGAATTTATGCACTTGAACTATCACAGATATTTCATTCTGTCATTAATGCTGCAATCAACTTGCACTGTACATCCTATCTGGAAGAGAGAGTGTACGCTTTTTTCCATATGGCACTCGTCAGCCTGAAACTTGCCAACACATTACACTTTATTCACTTTTAGAAATGACTTTGTGAGTGAGCGACACATCCTTGTTACCTAACTGGTCGCATACTCGCCATCCATCCTTGCTCAGCCTTTTATCTCCCGCGAGTGAGCGATGACCTAGCTCTTGACTCAATCTTAAGTCTATCATGTACTCGCTGTCTGTCATGCTTTGGCTTTTCTTTTCATGCGAGTGAGCGATTCTTTTCTTTTGTTACTCATCGCACTCTCGCGAATTCACCTTTTATTTTATCTGAATCTAGGCGACTAAGCGAGAATGTATCCTTTCTTTCATCTATTCCTTAATCGCACACTCGCAAGCTTTTAAAGTGCACTTTTTTATTTGGGCGACTGAGCGATGCTTTTCTCCCTCCGGCTCGTCACATGCCCACGAGTTGATTTCCTTTTGTCTTCATTGACTGGGCGATTGAGCGACATTCATCTTTTATAACTCATACTCTGTCCAATTTCTCACTCACTATCCTTTTATTTCTGCTATCATCTAATGAGCGAGTGAGCGATGCATTTTTCTTAGCTCAGTCGCAAATTCGCGAGCCCAGAAACTTCATTTTATTATAGAGCGCGAGTGTGCGAGTGTCTCACTTTTTCCCTTGTCGCCCACTCGCGAGCTCTTTTCTGATCATCTGCATTGACTAGCGAGTGCGCGACATCATTCTTTCTCTGCTCGTCGCATGCTCGCGAGCTGACCTTTCATCACCTCAAAGCTTCAGCGATTGAGCGAGGCGTTAAATGGGTTCTTAGTCGCTCGGTCGCGGACTATCATGAAATGTGAAAAGTACTTGTGCGACTGGGCAATGCAAATTTCATATCCTTGTTTTACATCTTCATCGCGCACTCGCGCTGCAAAAAACAATATGAGTTAAACCTATGCGAGTAAGCGACATCTATAAGACATGACCTCGTCGCGCAATCGCACAACTCAAAACATTGATACAAAATCCTGAAGTGACTGTGCGACTGCTTAAGTTTTAACAATACTCGCTCGGTCACAGAGCATGAAGTAGATAGCAAAATCTTTCAGCGACTGCGCGATAGACATAACTTTAACTCGTCGCTGACTCGCTGACCTTTGAGTTAACTTCAATAAGGCATCGCGACTGCGTGATTAACCTTTACAAACATAAGACCCGCTCACTCGCAGACACATGGTAACTTAACATGGGATCATTGTGATTGCGTGATACACAATGTTTTTACTCGTCGCCCGCTCGCAAACTTAGCACTTGACTTCCAAAAAGCATCGCGTCTACGCAATTTACAACTTTAAGACACGAACCCGCTTACTCGCACATAGACCAAAATTTGACACAAACAACTCGCGATTGCGCGATTCTCTTCACTGACAGCTCGTCGCTGACTCACACAACTTAAAAACATTGCAAGAATACCGATGCGAGTAAGCGACTAAGGTTAAAACATGACTTCAAAAAGTGATTGACTTGTTTTGAGCGGTAAAACACAAGATTTTGAAAATAGGAAAACCCAGGAAAAGTATAAGACCAAGGGATTCAAAAAAAAATTTCAACACAGTGCTAACAGACTCCTTCAACACCATGCTGGTATTCTTGAATGCACCATGACTTGATTTCTACAAAATGGTTAGCATACACAACTTTCGACACCTAAATATATTTTATCATTTAATAATAAGAAAGAAGTGGTAGTTTCCATTTGATACTCTTGCACAACATTCGGCTACAAGAAGGAGACTACCTATAAACATAGCATAGGAGATAGGCTTATTTATTTAGCATGCAACTACTTATATCCTACAAATTCTATCCATCATTTCCAATCAAAATACATCATGTTCTTACCATCCATTTTACCTACTTATGTCCTTGCATATATAAAATATATAAAACCATAAGTTTAAAGTCTCTGCTTTGAAAGAAAACTGCTGAAAAAGAAAGTAAGCAACATGGAAAAGATGGCCTTTTGAGAGGCTCATCATTCACCCCAACTGCACTATTGCTGGTCCCCAACAATCATGAAATTACAGACCTTGGCCCTAAGCCTTAGGTCACTGGCGGTCTTTTCACCTGGTTCATCAACAACATAGTTGAAATATCCATCGTTGTCCTGGAGCCTGTCCCACCTCTATCTTTCTTGAACCATATCATGACGTTCTGCGCTTTCATTCACTACCAGTAAAGGTTGCAGGAAGATAGGAGGTTGAAACCTTAAGGGAATCCAATAATGCAGTTGTGTTCAGCCCAACATTATAAACCATGGGGCTTAGTGAGTAGCAAGAGTTAAATTTTTTGGAGAATGAGGCTCCCTAATTTTTAAGTCATGGGACATCCGTATCCACCTCTTTTTGAAAGCTACAATCATGGCCTCAATATCTTGTGATAAATGTTGTTCCCAATCTGTGTATACCTGCTCTCTGACTGGAAAACCTTGCGAGACCCACTAGGATTCATTGTGATTGAGATCCAATCAAGGAAAGTATGCCTAGAACTCTGAACTTTGGGTCTCGTCATGAGGGGTGTGTCTACCTCACTATCTCTATATGGAAAAGCCTGATTCTCTCTGCTAATCTCATTCTAAATCCAGGACATTACTGCCCTCAGCTGAACATCTTCCACATAAAGAAGGGAATTCCAATCTCTATTGTGTGGCACAACTAGATTGTGTAGATATAATTCACATAACACATTTTTGATGGGCATGGGTGCTGACTGGAAGGCATCATAAAATTTTTGAGGTGTAGCAATAGAAGGATTTAATCCCTCTACAATCCTTGTCAATTGAAAGTTAACAAATTGTTCCTTAAGGAACAAAGCATAAACTGGAGAAGGTGACCTACATGCCATTGCTGCAGGAATTAATTCAGTGATCTTCTCAATTCTCCTCTCCAATACTGCAATTTGATTTGTTTTCTTTTCAAGTTGACAAGCCTGTTCCTTAATTATTCTTTTTATTTTTCCTGCTTCTAGTTCCCATTGTGCCTTTTCCCATGGGAAGTTTTGGTACAAACTCAATCCTGCTACTAAAGGTGTGGATAAATCCAGTGGTGGCATGGGTTCTTGTTGAAGAATATTAATCCACTCGGATGTAGGTTGAGGGATTATTACTTCCTCCTCTCCATTGGAAGTAGCTCCTTGTCTTTTGTCACAAGTTTTCATTGAATCATCTGCTTAGTAGGATTCATCAATGGAAGCTTTTCCTTTCCATAAGACAAGGATTTTCATCAAATAATCCACTTGGGATGATTCAGCTACCCTGACTAGTGTGTCCAATCTGTCTTTGCCCATTTGTTCAAACACTTCCTCAATAACGTCCTCATCCATTGAAGGGAATTCATTAGGGGGAGGATTTCCTAAACTGTCATCAAAATCTTGGTCGATAGAGTTATTGAAAAATCCTTTTGTTTCTATAGAATCCTTATCACTGTCTACAAGGATGTATTCAACTTGTGGATTAGTTGTAGCTTCATCATCCTTAATGTGGGCTAGGGTGTCACTAACTGTTCTTTTTGGAGCCATTGCCTCCGAAGAGGACTTCTCTGCAGATTCAGAGGATTCAACATTTATAACTGAATCATGGGTTTTGTTTTCTTTATGGGTACTAGCAGAAAGTCTAGCACTTTTCCTGACAGGGGTTTGAAAAGGTCTCATACGTTCCTTGCGTTTCTTCCTACTAGAGGACACCTCCTCCGTAATGGCTACAAGAGGTTCTTCTGGCATTGCCTCCTTGGGAGAAGGAAAGGGTTCCTCGGGTATTTTACCCATATTTTCATTATCAGTTGGTTGTTGTGTTGGAGTCATACCCTTTGTATCTATGGTTTTACCTTTATCCTTCATAACAACATACCTAGTTTCCTCAGAAGTTGAAGTATCAGGAGTGACATCGGCTTCCCTATTTTTTCCTTTCTTTTTATCAGACATAGGAGTACTAACATTGCAGGCTCTTTTTCCTAGATGGGGTAGGTATAGAAGAGGATGCTTCAGGAATGAGTTATATTTTATGAATTACTTTACAAACCCCCACTATCGTATTAACGCTACTACCTACACCCTGGCCTCTAGGGCCAACCACTCTAGGTGCTAATTCTTCCATGGAAAGGAATTCTTCCCAAGTCCCAATTGATTGTTAAATTAACTCCCTTTCTAAAACTAGCTTAATTAAATAGTGATGGGAAATAGATTGAACTTTTCCTGTTTGTACAAGAGACGCCTACTTTTTCACAATATTAAAAAGAAAACTAGGTAAGTTTACTAGCTTGTTTTCATGGTGGAGGGCACTCAGAATCTTGAAATGCAGTCCATGTAGGTACTTGTAATGGCCCTCACAGGTGAAGTAGGATATTATTAATGTATCTAGCTGCAAAAAATCCATGGGTAATGACGTTCTTGAAGTGCCTTGCTTCTTATCAATATCCAATTGCGGGTCACCATGTAGGGTAAATTGTACCTTGGCTGAGCGCAAGTCAATATCCTTACTCCAATTTTCTCCTTCCTGTACCAACTTTGAAAATTATGCCATGATGTCCTTTGAGAATTCTATCCTTAGACGCTTCACTACTACAAACCCATTGTTCAAAGTATTCAAAAATTGAAAAGCAATTTCTTCATCGAAGCCATTAAGGCTTAAGCAGTAATCCAACCATCCCCGTCTCTGAAACAATTCATAGGTAGCCGAGTCCCCAATTAACACCTCATGATCTATAGGCTCGTGCCTCTGAAGGTCTCCACCTATTGTGGATGATAAAAAATGGCTCTGCAGGAACTGCTCAGACGCTACAAAAAATTGGAAAATGTAGGACTTCTTACAGATGCAAGATGTTTTTTTATGAGAAAACTAAAGTACATAATAGCTTTCAATTCCAAGCAAATAAGCATTATTTTGAATGGTATTCATAAATAAATTTGCGTGTGTTAAGTTTCACCACCTGAACACATTGCAAAAATGTCATTATTAAGTGAACCTTAACTTTAAATTGCTTTCAAATCATGATGACTTAATCACGATAGGACAGATAAGCTCCCAAATGATGGTGGTCACCGTGAAAAGACAAGAAAAAAATAAAGTTTTCCTTTTTGCATGCTAAAATTGATTTGGAAATATTTTGAAACAAGCATAAATAACCCCTCCCCCAACTAAGTGTAAGGCATGGCTCCCACCAAGCCATTGCGTGCAAGAATAAGAAAAAGAAAAGAACACTCTTTTCAAAATAATAAATGAATAAAATAATATATGTGCAAAAGTATGTGTTACTAACCTGAGAGTTGCTGCAGGAAGAATGTACTGCTATGCTACACGCACCAATGGAATGATGCAATGGAACAGATACATGGTAGAGAGAGGAGGTGAGGTGGATTTTTATTGTGGAGAAAGCAATTCACGGGAGTGAAATGTTTATTATGGAGGCTGGGATAAAATCATAGCTTGGCAGAAATCTAGGTGGAAGACCTAGATGCTTTGGCTGCAGGACAGGATTTGTCTAAGCTCTGCTAGAACTACTGCAAGAAGTCTTGACGACTCAAAGGCTTGTGATATATCTTAAGATGATGCCCGATTACAAGGAGTTTGAATCTAATAGGATCAATTGTAGATAGCTGAACGACACCATTATCAAAAACTAAGACTATTTCATAAGGCCCTAACCAACATGTCTGAAACTTTTTGGGAGTATGTTGATAGCAGGAGTCATAGAGAAAATTCCAATCACCAATGGAGAACTTCTTGTCCTTGATGAATTGGTTGTGCCACTTCTTGCACTGCTTCTATATCAGTTCTGTATTGTGAAGTGCAAAATTTCTGTATTCATCCAATCCATTGAGTTGTAGGAGTATGTCCTCCTGTGCCTTGGTCAGATTAATATCTAACTATTGGCAAGTTCACTCGCAGAGGATATATGACTTATTTTGTGTTTTCATTATGGCAACAAAGTCATATTAAGTTACTGTCAAGAAAGACAAAATGACTAAGTATGGAAAATAGGGGAGACAGAGATATACAACGATCAACACATCAGCACACATGTGAGAGATTGAATTAGAATATGCGCACTCAGATATATGTTCTATGACATGTGTACATACTAAGTCCAGACACGCATGGTATGGAATGATAGTACGGATAAGCTACAAGAAGAACAGTACTACTACAATTCAAAAAATAGAGCATGGAGCCGACTTAGGTTTTTCGATCAACGTGAATTGTTTTGTTGTGTAAAGGCCAAGTGCCTTTGATTATATGTTTGTAATAATATCTTTAGTCCTGTTGTAAACACGCTTAAGCCAATTTGTTTGGAAGTGTTGTGTATTATGTTTTTAGGGCCGACTATAGTCTTGTTTTGAGTTCCATCTATTCAGACATGAACATATAAATATGTAATGTAAATGTATATTACAAGTGTCAAAGAATATGCATGAGAAAGAAATAGAAGAGTAGTATAGTGAAGTCAGTATGAGATAAAGCTCTTTAAGAGAGTAAGATCATCAGCGCATAAATGGAACTGATCAAACAATAGTGTCATCACAATAGTTTATTTTTGATATAGTGTATATCAACTATCAGAAGGTTGTAGCCTTCATCTTATTGGGCACTGAGCTCAGGCAGTGAGCCATACACCTTTTACATGGTTTTGTAATAGAATCCTAATAGGGTCATTGTACTTGAATTGTAAAGACTGCTCCTAACAGGGCAAAGGAAATTTAACAGGTTCATTATACTAGTGCAATATTTGTGGGTACTAATTCCCACTGGGGTTTTCCTCTGATCAAGGTTTCCCCATTATCATATTATGTGTTATGAGTTCTTGTGTTAAGCTTCATTGAATGTATGTTTGATTTATGTTTCAAGTGCTTAATAGAAAAACACTAATTCACCCCCCCCCCTCCTTAGTGTTTCTAACAATTGGTATCAGAGCTTTGGTCCTCTAAAAGAAATTTTAACCACTTGAGGAGATCATGGACTCAATAGAAGCAAAACATTTGAAAGGTAATCTTGAAGCAACTCTTGAAGATCTTGACAGATCTAAAAAAAAAAATGAAGAACTTAGACTGAAAGTTGATGGCTCACAAATGCTTATCAAGAAATTAAGAAAAGATTTGAAAGATTGTTCTACAAGTGATTTAGGGAAAATGGTAAAAAAGATGAATGAAGAGAACATGTCTTTGAAAGATAAAATTGAAAATCTGGATGAACAGCTAACAGACAGTCAAATTTCTATTGAAGAAAAAACCAAAGAAAGAAAACAATTAGAAGATGAACTTTTGCAAGAAAACATGAAAGTTTTGGAATTGGAGAACATAAAGAAAAATATGGAATCTGAATTAATAGAAGAAAAGGATAAGATTGATAAACTCCACACAAGTTCTAATTCACTTAAATCTTAGCTCTATGCACAAAATCTAAGAGGCGACACTACTGGTCTTGGATACAGTGTATCACAAGTTGAAATCAATTCATTGAAAGAAATAAAGAAAGAACATGAAGCATCTTCAGAAGAAAAGATAGATGAAAATGTTGCAGAGACTAAAAAAAATCCACCTAAAGGAGAAATCAAGCAAGTTAACAGAACTTGTTATGAATGTAATAAACATGGGCATTTGGCAAGAGATTGCAAAGAGGTAAGAGCTTTCAATGGTTATTGTTACTCACATAATAAGTTTGGTCACAGGGCTATACATTGCAGAAAAAATCAAAGAAATTAGTCACAGCACAATCAAAGAAATCAGCCTCAAAGAAATTTATAGAACATTACATGTCAGATATGTAATTACAATGGACACACAACA
The DNA here is from genome assembly GCA_018584345.1 of Thuja plicata. NCBI lineage: Eukaryota > Viridiplantae > Streptophyta > Pinopsida > Cupressales > Cupressaceae > Thuja > Thuja plicata. Next base: position 20,203 of record MU225458.1, on the reverse strand, counting down.
AAGCAGTGTAGAATGATGAACAAAAACATCATACCTCCTATCATTTGTCACACATGTGGAAAGGCTCGACACATCTCAAGGTTCTGTAGATCCAGAACTCAAAAACAAGAGGATCCTAAGAAATCACTATTTGAAAAAGAAGGAGAAGTCAAGCTTGTTCAAGAAAAAGAAGATTCAAGAAAAATTTGGGTTGAAGTGAAGAAGGACAATGGAGAGAACAAAGTAGTTGATGCATCCATAGTGGATGCATACTCTACTTCTAGTTGAATAGACCTTCTTGGTCTTAGGGGGAGCTATTCTAGCTTAGAACCCCTGTGCGGCTGGTATAATCACCTCTGAGTATGCGCCTATGGATCCATGCTTATGATCACAGGATATAGCAGTATGCATACACGCATTTTCTATAATGCATTTAGGACAAAGTTTGAAACTCTCTGTGAAAACTGCATACGGTTGCAAACATTAAATGCAGTAACCTTTATAAAAAAGATGTAAATGTTTGATCTTTTTCACATTTGCATTCGAGATTACAAAATTTGGACAGCACAAAGCACTGAGAATAAAAGAATGGAAGCACAATAGATTTGGTGGTTAAGTAAATGGATAAGAAGTTGAAATGGAACCCTAGCAGTCGCGTCGTTTCGAATTATCGTGAAACCCTACTTAATCAAGTTCCAAGTAAGTATGGCAAGTCTAGTTGTTTTCAACACTGCTAAGAGGAAGAGATTTGTCTTTAAGAAGCATTCATTCAAGTCCATTCTAGATGATGTTGAAGGAGCATTCTCCAAAACTCCACTTGGAGTCATGCACGTGGAAGATATTCGCGCATACATCTACTGCAAGAAGGAGATAGTAGGACACAATAGCATAGCTACTCTTATGGGATCCATGATGAAAATATACTACTCATTCAAGGATGAATTCACACATTTGACTGATAACCCTATATTTGAGTACTCCAATGCGCATGAATTTTATGAGCCAGAATGGGTGAAGATATTACTGAGTAGAATACATGATGACCTTTTTTGGATTGGTGAGGTTCCTGTCCACATCACTTCTGACCTAATCCATTAATTAATAGGACTTCCTAAGACTGGACCAGTTCTTCCTATAGGAAAGGATGTCAAAAATCAAGTTGAACAAGTTTGTTTATCTAGAAGTGACAAGCGCGGTATGACACTTGATCCTATCAAGGAAGATGACATAAAGCTTCTAACTATGATACTTGGTTACAAGTTCCAGCATGCAAGAAGAATAAATAGTGTGTCAGTAGCCACAGTCCTAGCAGCTATAAGGATGGTGAAGGATAAAACTCAGTACAATCTATGTGAGATATTACGCGCTCAATTGATTGACAACATTCGAGTTATCAAGCATGACAAGAACAAGACATTCAGGTTGGGGTCTTTGATCATCTACTTGTACTTCCATATTGTTGGTAAGGTTGCAAATCTTTACCTATATAGAAGAAAACCTACAATGTCTTATATTTCACTTAAAGCCACAACAGAGAGTAGTGTGAAAGATTCCATGGACATGGATATTAAAACATTCAGGATCAAGATGCAGAAAAGGTTCAGATTATCTGAGAAGATAGTTGATAAATATAAGGAGACCATATGTTTCATGGTAGAAATAGATTGCACTTGTATGGAGGTAGTTGAACCTAGAACCAAATGGATTCACCCACTTGGTTATGAAGTGGAGGAACATGTGTTAGAAGGATATGCACAAGTTCTCTTGTCTGCGCCCAAAGATCCTAATGAGCCCAGGTGGGGCACTTACATAGAGAAGACTAATAAAGTTGATTATGTATTATATAGTGCTGATAACAAAAGGAAGGCATCCAAAATTACATCTAGCATCCTAAGAGTTAATGGAGTCACTCAAGAAGACTTAGATAAATCCAAGGAAGCTAAGATTGCAAAAGAACTTGAGAAGACTGATGACATCTAGTAGAAGAAGAAATTAGAGAGCACCTCTGCGCCCTCTACCATCATTGACCTAGACTCATCTCCACCTTCTATACCAAGAAAGAAGTCTAGAGGATGGAAGCAAGCACCCACAGGTCACCCATCCTCAAGAACTACTTGGAGCACAGTAAGAAATACCCAAGCTCCTCCTAAAGTACGATTTAGACCTAGTTTAAATGTCCTAAAGAACAATATTGTTAATGAAGGAAGATAAAGAACAATATTGTTAATGAAGGAATACTGACCACAATTGCCAAGGTTTATGACAAATATCAAGAGATAGATAAATCTGAAATACATTTTATGATCATCTCTCATATGATTAAGTTTAAGAAATTAGTTCTAGAACTCAAGACAGTAATACCTGATAAGTTATGGAACATACTAGAAATAATGAAGAGACATCTAATTGAGGAAGATATGAGGATAAGAGAAGAAACATTGGATAACCTTCTCCCTGTATGCTCACATGATGAGAAGGAAATTCTACTAGATCTGGTGAAGCCTCATCTAGGAACTAAGACAAGGAGACTTCATATTATGAACAAGGAATATGGGTTAGTTGGGAAAGAGATAGAAAAATATTTTGCACAAGTGTTTATGGATAGACAAATGTATCCATCAATGGTGCCTATAACAAAGGTAACTCTAGCTCCTCCAAAATAGGTTACTAAACCAGTGATTCAAAATGCACCCATGATAGGTCCACAGGTTTCAGCGCCCTCAGTTTCAATAACTTCTGATACAGCAAAAGACTCAGAAGATACTATAGTGATTGATCATATCAAGATATCCATGATAGCATCTGACAATGACATGGACAAAGTTGATAAAGAATTTTTAAGAACTAAAGAGATGTGCACTAATGATACATCCTTACAACAAGATGAAGTTCCTGTTAGGATTAGGATCACTGAGAGTGGGGGTGAATCAGTGATCTATCTATTAATACTTTTTTCTTCTTATCTTGAATCTTAACTTTAATGCTTAAGTACTAAACTAAATATCAATGCAAGTAAGATAAACATACACATCTCATAACACCAAATATTATTATGGGGAAACCCAATGCAGGTGAAAACCCCGGTGGGAATTAGTACCCAAAAATATTATGTACTAGTTTCTTATGATCCTTTATCAGAAGATCCTTAACCCTGTTAGGAGTTGTCTTTACAATACATGAAGTACAGTGACCTTGTTAAGGTTCAGACCCTGTTAGGAGTCTTTTAAAATTACCCTATTAGGGGTGGTGGACTCACTATCCAAGGACTCATTTTCCAAGAGCACACTTCTCAAATGGTGAAGGCTACAACCTTCTGGATCTTTGATACACACTATATCTGCAAGGTGAACTGCTGCTGTGACACTACTTGTTTGATCAGTTCCTTTTTTGTGCTGATGCTTTAACCTATTGTAAAGAACTATAAAAATATTAACTACACTCTGAAGGCTTCTACTTCAATATCTATATCATCAACATATGACAGATATAGCTTTACTGCTTTAACACTCTGCTCTGCTTTTCTTATCTCTGGCTTTCACAACTTTTCCGATCACAAAGGACCTTCTATAAGTACTTCTTCAAAGGAAAAAAACATGTTGTCTTTTGGAAACCTTTTAAATTCTATCTTGATCACTTAACTAATCATGCAATCCTTCATTAAGTTAGCGCAACATCAGTTACAAATGTTTTACTCAAACCGAATAGATGCGTCTCTTCACATAGTCTTCTCCACCAAATTAGCTCTAACTTATTGCTCTAGATAAACCAATTCATGCACCTTTAACCAAACATGATTAGATCACTAAAAATAACTAATCCAAGGACACAAGTCCTGAGGATATGTGCAACTTCTATACCAAAACAATCTCTGTCGGCTCTTTCCATGATCTTTGTTTTGTTCTGGCATTCACTAGTTGTACCTCTTCAACTAGTTGTATCTTCTTCATACTTGTAGAGCTGATCATGCTCTCTTAGACTTATCATGTACACATACTCATAAGCTTATCTTCCAAGGCACATATAATTTGAATAACAAATGAACACACGCTAATCAAAACTATAACAGTTTGTTCCTTGCTCTGTCCTGTTCTGCCCTTTACTGTCTCAGTCACTTCATCTTGCTATAACTTCTTCATACTTGCAGATATGATCATGCTCTCTTAGAATTAGCATGAATACATAATTAAAAGCTTATCTTCAAAGGAACATGCCCTAACTCAATCGTATGTACATGCACTAATGCTCTATTCTTCTGGTACTCTGCTAACTGTCCAGTCTTCTATACTTAGCCAATTTCTGATCTTCTGATAATATGTGTTGACTCCAAAACTTCATATGACTTTGTTACCATAATGAAAAAACTAAATAGAGTCACATAAACTAGTATAGTCAACTTTCCAATAGTCCCCTCCAATGATCCAGTAGACTTGAATAAAGAGAAAGATACTCAAGATAATGAGACATCAGTCAAGGAGATACCAGTAAAGAGTGAATGCATGGACACCAGTCAAAATACTATATTCAATCCATCCACTTTACCATTTACTTCATTGTTGTCAAGGTTAACTCCTGACTCAGTAAGTCTAGATGCGTGGGGATAAGAATACTTAATGAAGATCAACGTTCTAGCTATGGAAAAAGCCAAAGAGAAACAAGCTATGAGGAACCCTCTCTTCTTGGAAGCAGTAAACATCTTGAATGATCTAGTTCCCGTAGATAAGAAAGTAGCCAAAATTCAATCAGTTGAAGATTTCGATAGCATTCTAACAAGCTTCAAAGCACACTTTACAGACCTAGTAGACTCTGATACTAGAATTGCAGAAGATGAGTATAAAAAGGAGAGATTGAATGAATTGGTAAAGAATTCCACCTTAGACTTAAAATATTTAAAGATTGGGCAATCTATATTGAAAGAGTTGGCAGCTAAAGGTAAGAAGGTTATAGAAAACTGCATGGACAGAGTGAAATTCACCTCTGAACATATCAAAAAGATAGAAGAAGTAGAGATCATGGTGGACAGTATTAGAAAATCAGTTGAGACATCCACCCAAGACATGAACATCTGTAACAATGTCTATCAAGGATAGTTGGACAAAATTGAAAAAGCAAAACTCAAGATCAATAAGATAAGAATCAGGCAGACCCAACTGAGGAATTATCTAGCGCCCTCTCTAGCAGTTTTGGAAGTTAACATCAAAAAAATTGATGCCACCACTATCACATATGATCAAGGTCCCTACATGGATCTGATAAAGATGGAGAAGTTAACATATGCCCTATGCGCCCATCTCCAAATAGTTGATGCAATGAAGGTATTCTAGTAGAAAGAGATCTAGTCTCTTCAAATTGTGTATCCAGATGTATACTTGGAGTAAGTATCTAGAGACTTATATTTTTGTACACCTTTGTCATTAATGTCAAAGGGGGAGTAATGTATGTATGTGTATATATGGGGAGTAATATATGTATAGTTTTTATGTTAAGTCATTTTGAGTAACTTGGCCACATTCCTTTGTTGCCATTAATGACAAAGGGGGAGATTGTTGGCAAGTTGACTCCCAGAGGATGTATGACTTATTTTGTGTTGTCATTATGGAAACAAAGTCATATTAAGTTACTGTCAAGAAAGACAAAATGACTAAGTATGGAAAACAGGGCAGACAGAGATATACATCAATCAGCACATCAACGCACATGTGAGAGATAAAATTAGAATATGCGCACTTAGATATATGTTCTATGACATGTGTACATACTAAGTCTAGACACGCATGGTATGGAATGATAGTATGGATACGCTATAGGAAGAACAGTACTACTTTAGTTAAAAAATAGAGCATGGAGCCGACTTAGGTTTTTGGATCAACGTGAATTGTTTTGTTGTGTAAAGGCAAAGCACCTTTGATTATATGTTTGTAATAATGTCTTTAGTCCTATTGTAAACACGCTTAAGACAATTTTTTTGGAAGCATTGTGTAATATTTTTTTAGGGCCGACTATAGTCTTGTTTTGAGTCGCATCTATTCAGACATGAACATATAAATATGTAATGTAAATGTATATTACAAGTGTTGAAGAATATGCATGAGAAAGACATAGAAGAGCAGTATAGTGAAGTCAGTATGAGATAAAGATCTTTAAGAGAGTAAGAGCATCAGCACATAAATAGAACTAATCAGACAACAGTGTCATCACAACAGTTAATTTTTGGTATAGTGTATATCAACTATCAGAAGGTTGTAGCCTTCATCTTATTGGGCAGTGAGCTCAAGAAGTGAGCCATACACCTTTTACAGGGTTTCATAATAGACTCCTAATATGGTCATTGTACTTGAATTGTAAAGACTGCTCCTAACAAGGCAAAGGAACTTTAACAGGTTCATTATACTAGTGCAATATTTGTGGGTACTAATTCCCACTGGGGTTTTCCTCTGATCAAGGTTTCCCCATAATCATATTATGTGTTATGAGTTCTTGTGTTAAGATTCATTGAATATATGTTTGATTTATGTTTAAAGTGCTTAATAGACAAATACTTATTCATCCCCCCTCTCAGTGTTTCTAACACTAACTCCAATGCCATTCTGAGAGTCTTATGGTGAAACTCAATAGGCATGGATGCCGATTTTCCATAAATAAACTCAAAAAGAGTAAATCCAGTAGTGGTTTTCCAATTTGTTTGATAAGCCCATATGGCTTCAGGAAGGCGAGTAGCCCAATCCTTTTTGTGTACAACAACTGTTTTGGTCAGAATAGCCTCTATTTCCCAATTTGTGATCTCAGCCTACCCATTGGCCTGAGGATGGTATGGTGAAGATTTATCATGCCTCACTGTGTACTCATTCATCAATTTGACAATAAGATTAGAGGTGAACTGTGCCCCTTGATCTGTTAGTATTTCTCGCGGCACACCAAACTGAGTAAAAATAAACTCATAGAGAAACTCTGCTATGCAATGATCCCTTGCATGCCTCATTGCTTTTGCTTCAACCCATTTTGTGGTGTAATTAGTGCATACTAGGATATAAGACTTACCATGGGAAGCTGGCTCAATGGGGCCAACAAAGTCGATGCCCCACTTGTCAAATGGTGTTACTACCACTTGAGGCTATAGGGGTATTTCATCAGACTTGGTGGGGTGTCCCATCCTTTGGCATCAGTTACAGTGCCTAGTATGCTTAGCTGCATCTTTATGTAAGGTAGGCCAGTAATAACCAGTTGTCAACACCTTGTATGTTGTCCTTTTCCCAAAAAAATGTCCACCACATGGCTCATCATGGCATGCCAGAAGGATGTCATAGGTCTCATCTTCGCGAACACATCTGCAGGTGACTTGATCAGGACCTGTGTAGAACATAAATCCAGAGATCCATAAAAATTTGAAGCTCTTCTCAACCAACAGTCGGCGCTCATACAGTGAAAAATGAGGTGGTGTGCATCTTGTGGCAAGGTAGTTGGCGATGTCAGCATACCACAGATTGTAAGTTGCAATAGAGAATAGATGCTCGTCTGGGAAGCTATCATCAATTGCTACAAGATCATCAAGAACTTGTTATCTAGAGAGGAAATCAGCCACTACATTAGCTTTTCCTAGTTTATCAATGATAGTTATATCAAACTATTGCATGAGGAGTAACCAGCGGGCTAACCTACCAGAAATGGTGGGTTTATTCATTAAGTATTTGATTGTTGAGTGATCAGTATAAACAAATACTTCATAATCAGTTATGTAATGTCTCAATTTATTTAGTGCATAGATTACAGCAAGCAGTTCCTTTTTAGTTAGAGTATAATTTAGTTCAGCACCTTGCAAAGTTTTTCTTATGTAATAAATGGCGTGCTCAGCTATACCTTCTTTTTGTCCCAGCACTCCCCCAATGGCATAGTTAGATGCAATGGTGTGGATATGAAAGGGTAGCTTCCAGTCAGGTCCTCTATGAATAGGGGTCTTTCTCAACACATCTTTCAACTGCTGAAATGATAGCTCACAGTCAGATGTCCACTCAAATTCTGCTTCCTTTTTCAACAGATTGTATAATGGGGCGGCAAGTTGGCTAAAGTCCTTGATAAATCTCATATAGTAACCGGCGTGACCAAGAAAAATCCAGACATCCTTCTGCTTTGCTAGAGTTGGGAGTGTAAGGATGACTGCAATCTTTGCAGGATCACCCTGAATACCAAATGATGAGAGGTAATGCCCTAGGACAACTCCCTCCTCCATCATCATATAACACTTCTCACTATTAAGTGAGAGGTTGTAGTCCTGACATCTTTTAAGAAATTTTCCCAAATTAGCATGAGCTTCTTCGAATGTAGTTCCATATGCAGTGAAATCATCCATGTATATTTCAAAACAGCCAGCAACAATGTCAGAGAAAATACTTATTATTGCCCTCTGAAAAGTAGTAGGTGCATTACATAATCCAAATGGCAATACAGAATAAGAAAATTTTCCCCATGGATAGGTGAACGTTGTTTTATCTTGGTCTTCTAGAGATATCTGGATCTGGTTGTAGCCACTGAAACCATCCAGGAATGAAAAATACTTCTTACCATCCTTCTTGGTGGCTTTATTAAGCTCCATATAGTCCACACAAACTCACCATTTTCCACCTTTCTTTGGGACAATTACAAGAGGGGAGACCCACTAGCTGTCAGAAATAGGATATATAAAGCCATCTTGGAGGAGTTTTTGCAATTCGGCCTTTACTATATCTCTTAGGGGAGGGTTTATTCTTCTTTGAGCTTGCCTAATGTATGCACCCTAAAATGGTCGCCTACACTGTGGGCCCCATTTATCATTTTATCAATTTCCTGAATCAATGCTTTGCAATATTTTCAACTCAAATCAATTTCCTTGATCAAATTGTAATTAATTCAATTATTCAATTATTTCAATATTTCCTAAGGTTTGATCATTTTTATCTAATTATTTATTTAATTTTCTTTTTAATTAAATAAAATTTATCTTATTTAATTAAAATATTTAATCTCCCTTTTAATTGAATAAAATTTATCTTATTTAATTAAATTAAATTTCTCCCTTTTAATTAAATAAAATTCCTCTTATTTAATTAAATTCAATTCCTCCCATTTAATTAAATAAAATTCTTCTAATTTATTTAATTGAAAGAAAACCTCTCTTTTAATTAAATAAATAAAAATCCCCACTTAAAGCACTTTATTTGTTGAAAAAGGCAATAAATTAAATAAAAATCCCTTTTTCATCACATCTTCTTAAGTGGTGGGTTTTTGCCTCTTAATCATAGCCTTTGATTTTTGCCTCTTAATCTCAATCGTTCACTTTCCTTTAAAAGGAGACCTCTCATTCTCATTTCGAGATCATCTTTTTCATAGTATTGTTATGCTGCAAGTTTGGAGAGCAATTTTGGAGGAGGATTTGAGCACTCAAGCTTGGATATTGCGACTTCTCTCTTCTTGTCTCATTCTTCTTGTATTCATGGCTATTCATGTAGATTAGATTCATGTTTATTTTCATAGATTAATCTTGCATTTGTATTTCCTTTTATAGATTTAGCCATGCATTGTTATCATTTAGATTAGTTTCCTTTCATGCATTGCAATCATATAGAGTAGATCTCATTTTCATGCATTTGAGTCTCTCATTTCATGGTGTACTTGCATAGGCACTAACTAGGTCAATCTGACGGCCTCCATTTCACACCTTTACACTCCATGACTAGAGAGCTATGGACCGATATTTGAGGCCCCATTCTTGAGCAACCTTGGATGGAATGATTCATAGAAGTGTGTCAACATTTATGCACACATTTTTGGCACCCACCGTAGGGCAGAAGATTCATTTTCTGTCTTTATAGCTATTTTTAGTCAATTTTATTTTTGGATCTGAAATTTCCATCTTTTTCATACTTGCTATTTTTTTTTGCAGAGAAAGTTCACGCGACAAAATGCACTACCACGCGACAAAATGCATAGAAAGTACAAAAATGACAAAAATAGCAAACTAGTCAAAATCATTGATGCCGAATCTCACGCAAAGAATTACTTTGAGCCGCGTGAAGAAACACCAAATCTGGCACAATCTCGTGCGAAAACCATCATTCTTATGGAATAGAAATACTATGACACTATCTATGTTTATGCGCAAGGTTGCTTTGTCCCTTGCTCATTGTTTGAAGACATTGATTGCTTGAACTCCCTGATTGTTGTCTTACGTGCTTGATTCATGATAAAATCTATTAATGTACCTAGTTGGACAATTAAAACACACGAAATCTGAGTTATGTGTCCTTTTCTTGCGCGATAAAACTATTTCTTCACGTGGTTCGTTGTATTTCCTCACGTGGTTCGTAGTACTTCCTCATGCGAAACCTGACACCAGTTGTCATTTCCTACTTACCAGTCCATTCTGTTTCCTCACGCCATTCAGTGAACTTTGTCGCGCGGTCGAGCATTTCTTCACGCGACAGAGCATTTCCTCGCATGAGACAAGCACTTCCTTGCATGAAACTGCCTGTTAGTCAGAAAGTGTTGTCATCATTTTGAACCTGTTTTAGCTTGATGTCCTGTCATTTTCAGTTTTCTGGGTTGATCCAGATCTGATTGGATTACTTACCCTACTGTTAGAAGCTTGTTTTTCCTAGGATTCTTATGTTTGACCTCTTGGATTAGCAATCTTTGATTTCACAAGTGACCTTGCTTGGCGCTTGGTGAGCTAGAAACTGTCCTTTTTTCAAAAGATAAACCTTTAGATCCTTTGATAACACACCTAGAGAGTTTTGGTAGTCTCTTGTCCATTCACTTTCATACAATTTGAATCTCAATTTATGTAATTTGGGTAAGACCATCCTCCTGATCCATATGTGCTAGGGTATTCACCCAAAGTTATTGGGCACCTCTATGGCAGTGTTGGCTTATTCCTATTTGCAAATTTCTATCTTATCACCTCTTTTGGAC
>MU225457.1:3187713-3206533 GCA_018584345.1 Thuja plicata | reverse complement strand
GGGATCCCGGAGGGAAAAAACAAACCAAGAAAACAACACACACCGGGGGAGAAAACCCCGGAGAAAGAAAGCAAAAAGAAAAGAAAGACAAGGCAAAGCCGCAGCAAAAAGCAAAGCAAAAGAAAAAAGGGGGGACCCAACATTTTGCACACAAAATGTAGGGACGGGGATGCAGGGAATAACAGAATGGTTCATAAGAACAATTATTGTTGATGGTTTTGCAAATGGGATAGCAAGCTAAGTGGGTTTAACCTTGGAGAGAAATACATGGTTAAGTGTGCTTCAGTTGGAGCAATATTGGGATGGGTGGTCTCCCAAGAAGGCCCAATTCTTAACCCAGGGTTGTGAGCATCACCTAGATGCAATGAGTTCAAAGTGTTTCATTCATTCTCATGAGATATGGGTTCTTTTGAACCACTTCTCATGAAACATGGGTTAATGAGTTTGACTTGAAAACTATATAATTGAATCCTAATAGTAATACCACGATTATGTTAGTTGTCAATGATAGGGGAGTCGTCATTGGAATTGTGTGGGGTGGATTGTGTAACTTGTGAGGTATCCAAAGTGAAGATTGTTTAGGTTTGAAGTAATGTTGTGGTGACCCCACAATAATGGGTTACACTTTTTTTAACATCTTGATTTTTGTTGAAATCACACATTTTTAAGAAAATATGATGATTTAAGCCTTGAGAGGTCTCGTTTGAAGGGATTAATTAAAAATGGTCAGATCAAATCCTCTTAGATCAAAAATATTTGATATAACCTCTCTACTCCTCATTCATACCTGCAATGGAGTCTTCTTTGCACTTATCCAAATGTTGACAAAAAATCAACATCATGGGAGAGAAGCTTTCTATAAAGGAAAACATTTCCTTCAAAATGTCTTGGATGCTAGGAGAGATTCTAGATCCTGGATGCTAGCCTTTAAATCTTGAATTCAATTGATCACTTGATTGCTTCTTAGTTCCCAATAATGGATGGATAATGGATCTTGGTTACCAAAATGAGGAGAGATATAGGGTGTTTATACCTCATCTCACATTTTGGTATTGAAAATTAAGGCAGAATGGCCATAGGATCTAATTTCCAACCGAAATACTACAATGGGGCATGCGTTCAAATTTGGGCTCAAACCTTGGGTAAAAAAATTCCCTCGGTGTTATATTGTACCTAAGAAAAATCATTAAAATTAAAATTTGGAATCAGGAAGATAGGATAGGTGTCAGATCAAGGGGAGGTAGGTAGTCGAATCAAGCATAACATATATGAAATCTCAAAATCACCAAAATGGGTCCTAGCTAAGCATCCAATTATGGGTGGTAACTTTTAGGACGGTACAATTACACAAAATAGTAAATATCAATCATTATCCAAAACAATGCTCTTCATATAACTTAAAAAGAGTGAACAAGGCTTGCAAGCTTAGATGATTAATTCTTGCATGCTTAGTATTTGGCATAATGTCGGTGACACAAAAGTGTAAATAGATTAAAAAAAATTGGTTCAAGATAGAGGTAGCATAATATAGTGGTATCAAAGCATAGAGTATTTTCCAACCTATTCGGGTAGTGGAATCAATATAAGTTGCAACAAATTAATGACTATTATAGTGAGAGAGACGAAGTCCATACATGAGTGCATGACAAAATTGTTGTAAATCTTGCAAGAATATGGAGATGATGTGGAGAAAAAAACCATAAATGATGCCCTACAACTTTAAACCCACAAAAAAAACATCAATACACAAAAGAAACTAAAGATATGCATTCAAACATTCATATATTTTATATAAATCCAATAACAGTCATTTCACTAACAAATAATGTAGAGTTCTCATTGTGCTCTCTTCTTCCTCTTCTATTATTTGGACCCTCTAGTCCAATATCATGCCTCTATGTAGCCCCTCCATTCACTCTTTCATCCCTCATTCCTTTATGTTATGCCTTCTCTTATTCATCAATAATCACTTAGTCTATGCCATGTATCCCCAATTTTGTGTCCACTCTCATTTAGTCATGTCATTCCATTTTATTTTTTTAGTAGGTTCCCCCTCAATTTTTCACTCATCCTCCATTTGTTGCATTCCTTTTTTTAGGCACCCATCTGTCTCTTTATTAATGCAACTCTAAATTTTTCCCTTGAATGAAGCACTTGACACCGACTACAGAAATTTTTTTTATTATGTCATGCATCTTGGATGTTGGTAGAGGTTGTGAACTTTGGTGTTACACCTATCATTATGTCCATACCATGTTTTAATGCTCTCATTCTGGCATGGCAAGCAGGACGGTCCTGCATTAGCTACATCTAGTAGGAATTTTGTGAGCATAGGCTCACAAAAATGGAGTTGAGTGATAGAATCACCCTTTGAGATTGCAAACAATTTTTAGTGAGCTTTATTGCCATGCCAATTTCACAGATTTTTTTTTGTTTTTTTTCTATTATTTAAACGTCTACTTAACATTCTCCATCTTTCTCCATGTAATCTACACTTTCTTCTTTTTTACCACCGTGGAATTTAATCCACTTTCAACCATCCTCGTATAAGATTCTTCTACAATACCCTTAAAAAAAACTTGCATATAAATCTATACTAGCAACTCATGAAAGAAAGATAATTCATTTTTCACTTTTTTTTTCACACATCAATTTTATTCTTATAAAATTTAAGTAAATAAGGCATTACTTGTTGGCATTATGGTGTTTTTTGGAGTTCTTAGAAGGAGAAGTCATAAGGGATACATAATTGGTTGTCATTGATGGCAACATTGTCAGTTAACATGATTATAGCGATGGGTAAGATCTTTGCATGATTGGTAATGGAAGAAATAATTAAGTGTGTTGATTGGTGTATAGGAAGAACAATTTCAGTCAGAGAATTTGGTAGCGGTCGAGTTTCAGTACATATCAGGCATTGAGATCATAGAGGAGGTTTTTATATGGTTAGTGGAATCCATGATTCCGATCGTGATAGCTAATTCAATGTTTTGAGTGAATTGTGTTTTTTGGTGAAGAAGACAATGTACCTATTAGTTCACCGATCAGATTTTCATATTAAATCGGTTAAGGCGGTGGATCTAAGGTCATCCATTGGTCATAAAAATGGATATTATGTTTGAGGTTGGCATGTTAGGTATCTTTGACATTGATATCGAGGTGGTTGGTCAATACTTTGTGTCGACTATGATGGAAATTTTCTAGTTCTTAAGTGACTTAAGGACAACACTATATAAGGTGATCTAAATCATTTGATTCAGGTTTGCGATCATATTTTCAAGTGGAGAAATCAAAGATTGAAGGAGTAGAGATTAGTGCAACATCAGAAAGAAAAGAGAAGAGTGGATCTGATAGGAAAGCAGTGTTATTCTACATATCAAGAGACAGAGTTCATTACTCTAAGTCAACCTTGTTCGTTGGGAAGCTAAATCCCTTATCTGGGTGAACTTTAACAGGTTCCTATTGTAAATCCTTTAACATGGTAACTTCTTAATTGGGGTTTTGAAATCCTCTAGTGAGGTAGACACTAATAGGTCTTTTGGTAATTCTAACAAGGTACTAATAACTTTTAACAGGGTGAACCCTTGATAGGGTATTGTATCTCCTGACAAGGAAAACACTTTATAGTGCAGTGAAGTGAATTTGTAGGTGTCATCCCCACCATGGTTTTCTCCCTCTTATAAGGGATTCCACGTGAAAATTTGTGTTATGATTTATTCTTATGTGGATGCTTGATGTTATTTACTTCTATTTGATATCATCAATTATATGTTTCATTGTTTGGAAGTTGTTGATTAAGTTTGTTAGATTGGTGGTGAAAATTATTAAGTACTTGTCTGCACTGATTCACCCCCCTCTCAGTGTTTTTGAATACTAACAATTACTATCAGAGCCTTGGTCCTCTTGATATTAAGCTTAACTACTTGAGGAAAAGATCCCTAAAAACCAACATGGAGAGTTACTGGTATGAGAAGCAACTTGAGGATGCAAATAGAGTAATCAATGAACTGAGGGAAAAGCTGAGGAAATCCCTTACAAAAAGAAGAGAACTTGTCAAGAAATTGATTGAAATCCAAGATTACATTAATCAACTGTCTAAAGGTAGGATGTCTAAAGAATCTAAGGAAGCAATTTCATATATAATGCATAAAAATAATGGACTTAAAGAAGAAGTGGCAAATATGAAAAGATAGCTTGAAAGTTAGTTTGTCGGGATGTGTGAAGCGGTTGAAGGAAGAAGAGCTACTGAGGATGCTAAGAAAATTGTTGAAGATGCCCTGAAGGCTAAAGATGAAACCCTAACAGAAAAGTTGGAGCAACTATTCATATTAGAAAAAGAGGATGTTGTATTGCATGAATACTTACATTACACAAATGAAGAAAATAATGACATTGTAAGAGAGAATGAAAGGCTGAGGAAAGAGACTGATAAGATGAAAGAAGATCTGAAAGTTACAAATGATCTTCTCGATAAACTCAATAAGGGTTCTTCTAAACTTGATGAACAACTCGCAAGTCAAAGGAGGAATAGAGAGAAACAAGGTCTAGATTTTTCAAAATTTGAAGTTGGTGAATCATCTGGCACTAAGGACATCAATGCAAGAGACAAATCATCACCCAAGGTGAACACCAACACTAGTAAGAGAAGGTATAGACCGATATGTTTTAATTTTCATAAGGAAGGTCATACTACTAATGTATATTGGTCTAAACCTATTGGTCCTAATGTTAGACCTAGAGGTCCTATTGCTAGATCGGGTAATTCCTATGGTAGAACTGATAACTACAATACTAGATTTAATGCATTCCATGGAGTTTGTTATTATTAGAACAAATTTGGAAATAGGGATAATGAGGTCAATACCATAATCAAAAGTCAATGGTCATATGATTAGAATAGACAGAGACATAGCAATCAAGGTAACCAATCAGATGTTACGTGTTACATTTTCCATAACTATGGACATATGGTTGTGAATTGCAGATTAAGGTCATCTAGAGGAAAAGTTGGACCTTAGAAACAAACAGGTATGGCTTGTTACATTTGTAACAAAGTTATTCATCTTTCTAGAACATGCAGAGCAAGAAAGAATACCAGAGGTCAAGCGACGAACATGATTATAAATAATAAAGGGAAGCAATTTTTTGATCTTGAGGAAGTCAGAAGTGAGATGAGAAGACATGGGTAAAGAAATGTGAATTAAAATCTACTGAGTTGACTGAGAACTCCACAAATTCAGGAAATGTGGAGAATCCATCGGTGAACTAAGTCTATTTTTGGCTTAGGGGGAGCACTAAAAGGAAAAATCCTAAACAACCCCTATAAGTGAATGAGTGGTAAGATTCATATGCATAATGAGATGCCTATTTGTGATTTGAATTATGGTTAGTAAAGATAAAGTGTTATCTTTGATTTTGTGTGTGCATATAATGGATGTTATGTTTTAACCATTGTGACCAATGTGAAGCACTATTTGATCGTTGTGTATAACGATTGCATTCTAAATGATAAAAAGGTGGAAAAGTAAACCCATTTGTTACTTTTCCTTCTAATGAGATTTACTAGAGCACTTGTTCACATTCCAGAGCGATTAAGATTATTTTTTGTCTGTGAATTGTGAATTCGAGTGGTGAATCATTTCAGTTATCGAAGAATACTAATCGATAAAGTTGAAGGTTGTTGCTTGTATTGTGAATATTTTGCAGAATAATTATTGTAGAGAGTTTATTGCTGACATTATGGATACCCCTGTGTTGGTCGACATTGTTGATGAGCCGAGACTCGTATTAAAGTTACACCCCATGAAGGAAAAAAAAAATGATCCAATGGGTGCTCTATCCTCAATACCCTATGGTGTATTTCTGATAGACGATATTCAATCATTCATCCACTGTAAGCTGGAAGATCTTGGAGCTTACAAAATCTACGATGAGTTCACTAAACTGTGCAATGAGCATATGCATATGATGCACAAATGTTTTAAATATGCGGCCGAGATACTTGATAATTTTCATCCAGAATGGATAATATATGTAATGAGAAGATTCCATGATCAATTCATTTGGTTGGAGAAGCCACACAAGATTACAAAGGAGATAATCAATAGGATTACTAGGTTCAACGCAACTGGTGAGCCACAAACTCTTCAAACTATAGCTGCTAATTTGGTTACTCGTATCACCAAATCCAAACAAGATCATCAAGCTATCACTATCAAACATATAGAAGACAAGGAAGTGAGAGTGGTAGGGTATAGAGTGTACCAGTCTTATCGGTTGAACAATGTGCTTGGTGGAGCAATTCATGCTACTTATAGAATGGTGAAGGAAGATGCCAAATATGACCTATGTGAGATGTTGAGGAGCCAATTCTTTGTAAACATGGTAATGATTAAGAAAGATAAGAAACAATTTTTTGAATATGGATCACTCCTGGTATGTATATTATTTTACTTGTAGAATCAATTTCCTGGAATAGGTCCAATCACATGGTTAGAGGACCAATCGGTAATAATGCAGATTAAGCAATGTATCAAGATGTTAGGAAATAATTTTAATACTATTATGTGGGGATATTTCAAATATTTTCAAGGTAAAATGCACTGAAAGAGAGAATCCCAATCGGGTATCGTTGAAAAATATAAAGATGATATTTGTTTTCTAGTAGATACAGATACCTGTATGTTGTAAGCAATTCAACTTGGGATATTTTGGGTACTAGCTATGGGATTTGAGGTAGATGGTGATTTAGTCACTTTAGATGTTGATGTACTATTGTCAAAGATAATTGATACTTCAACACCTAGGTTTGCAACTTATGAGGAGTCATCCTTTAAAAATTTATAGTGAATTGAAGGCACCGGTAATCCAAAGGAAAATAAGGAAAAAAGTTGATAACTTATCCAAAATGAGTGGCATTAACCAAGAAAAATGACAAAACTTAGGAAGAAATTGGAGAGTGAGGAAGCAATCACGTCTGCTGCTAGTAAATTCAAGAAAGATGAAGTTGAAGTTGAAGAGATAACACCTTAAAGAGTCACTAGGAGTTCAACACTAAAACAAACTCAATCTACTACTACTCCTATTATGACTAAGCCACAAAAGAAGTTACCTGTGACTATTTAGAAAACTTATAGAAGTAAGAAATAGAAGACATTTGGCTATAAAGAGTCAAAAGGAAAGAAAGAGAGTAAGGATAAGGCTAAAGTAGATGAAGTTGAAACTGAGTCTGATAAGGAACAAAAGGAGCAAAGAGCTAGTGAGAAGTCCACGGTAGTATGAAATCCTACTGAGAAAACTATCAAGATTGATGAAACTATTACTATTGATAGCATAATCCAAGATGTTAAGGAATATGGAAGGATGACTAATGTGATGAAATACTTTGATAAATTTTTCAGTGAAGGTAAAAATAAGATAGAGGATACAATTTTAGAGAGTCTACATGCATTTTGCAAAGCACCAAGTGAATTATATAAGGCTATACCTAAGAAACTATACAAGGTAGTAGATAAGAGATGGAGAGAAGCTCTGAAGATTGACAAAGTGGTGATGGAGCAAGAACTTGCACTATTACGACCTGAATTGATAGCTGAGGATGTGAAGATAATCATTGAAGCAATGAGGTCAAAATTAAAGACAAGGAACATAGTATCAAGTATTCTCATTGATGAAATACAATCGGTAAGAGATGAGATAGTGGATTTATGGAAAAAGTTAGTGAAACCTGAGAATTCAACTAAAGATAAATGTGATCTTAGGGAGAGTATGTATAGATGTTATGGAACATGTATTTGTGATCGCATAGCTTTACAGTCTATATCATGTGATCACTAGATTGTTAGTTGACTAGATCATGTGCACAGATGAGTCTATGGGGAACTTTGTTATTTATTTACACAACAAAGTATAAGGACAATCAAAGGAACTTATCTAATCATCATTTGAAGAGCAGAGCTGAAGAAGAATGAAGATTTGAGCAAGAAGAATAAAGAAGTTAGTGCATTATGCGATTGGACAAAGCAAAATTTCACAAAATCAATAATTAAAATGTATTTAGATCACTCACGAGCTTGTGAATATGGATACACCGATGATATTTGATGTTGTTGAGAGACCTAGATACAAATTTAAAATACATCCTTGCAAATCCATTGAGGATGATTCGGAAGGCCCATTTTTGCAAACGCCCTACAAAGTTCTTCACTTAAAGGATATTAGGGCTTATATCCGGGTGTGTGCAGCAAGGTGTGGACCAAAAAAGTGGACACATCTTTAAAAAAAATTCAAATTTCATATAACCTGATCGGGTTATTGAAAATTCAAAATTGTTCTAGGCTTGGTAACCGAGCCATAACCCGATCAGGTTTTGAAAAGCAAAAAGTACTTCAAAACCTGATCAGATTTTAAAAATAAAAAAGTACTTCAAAACCCGATTGGGTTTTGAAAATAAAAAAGTACTTCAAAACCCGATCGGGTTTTGAAGAAGTAAAAAATATGCATTTTATTCTCCATAACCTAAGCGGGTTATGAAGAAACTAAAACATGCTTTTCTTCTGGAAGCCATAACTTCCACATATGGAGTCTGATTGACTCCATTCAAAAAGTGTAGGAAAGATCTTGAGATGATCTAACACATGATTAGCCTAAAATAATCTTTAGTCATCAACATTTTTTTTCCATCCATTCAAATCAAATAAGGTATAAAATAGGTACTCATTATGGCCCATACATGCAACGTATAGGAAAATGAGGATGCTCTCTCTCTCTCTCTCACTGAGAGAGAGAGAGAGAGAGAGAGAGCATACTGATTTTCCTATACGTTGCATGTATGTGCAATAATGAGTGCCTATTTTATACCT
The DNA here is from genome assembly GCA_018584345.1 of Thuja plicata. Taxonomy (NCBI): domain Eukaryota; kingdom Viridiplantae; phylum Streptophyta; class Pinopsida; order Cupressales; family Cupressaceae; genus Thuja; species Thuja plicata. The sequence continues at coordinate 3,197,672 of MU225457.1, read as the reverse complement.
TACTTGATTCAAATGGATGGCAAAAAAAACTTGATGCCTAAAGATGATCATAGGTTAATAATGTGTTAGATATTTTCAATATCTTTTCGATGCTTTTTGAATGGAGTCAATCGGTCTCCGTATGTGGAAGTTATGGCTTCCAGAGTAAAGCCTATTTTAGTTTCTTCAAAACCCGCTCGGGTTATGGAGAATAAAATCTATAAGTTTTACTTCTTCAAAACCTGATCGGGTTTTGAAGTAATTTTTTCTTTTCATAACCCGATCAGGTTATTTGAGATTTAGAAACCTGATCAGGTTATGGCTTGGGAAGAGCTTTGGAAAATGACCCAAAGGCTTGGAGGTTCATTTTCCCTCCATTTTTGTTCTTTTAGACATTTTTTCATCTTGTAAGATTAATTCTTGACTTTATCTTCATCAGGTTTGCAATTTGTCAACTGGGTATATTTATAATTCTCACCATAATGTAATACATCTTCTTAGCTTTCTAACCATATAATTTTTTCTATTTTTGGACAACATTAGCATAGTAAACTTTAATTTTCTTTACCAGTGTCTTGATTGTCCTCACAGACATATGTCTACCATTTTTTTAATAACTTTTGATATAATTAATCAAATTACATATTATTGTTCTACACTTGATTCTATACACTTTTTAAAAAAAAAATTCATTTTTGATTATTTTGATGCAAGTTATGCCCAACGCACGAATAGGTACCAAATTTTCAGGATGCGGTCACTTCAAAAAATCATAGAAAAAAAATACTTATCAGAAAATTACAAAAAATACACAACTTCTAGATCTCACTCTTACCTATCATCCTACCAAAGGTATTTAAAAATACAAAATATAACTATATATTTTGTATCGCGCACGGAAACAACTATGTTATATTTTCCAAAAAAATTAGGAACATGTTTTCGTGCGCGTGAAGTTTGACCCTCTTAATATTATTGGTTTTTAAAAACAATTAGTGTTTAAGAAACTAGATTCAGGGTACTACCATTTTTATTTTTTACACATCTTCTTATTTTGAGTGCATGACCCTCAAACACCTGTTCCAAGATTAGGTTTACCCGATTTCAGAAAAAATGTGTCCACTTATACCCCCCTTTTTGGTCCACAACTTGGTGCACACACCCATCCATTGCAAGTATGCATCATTAGGAGATTTTGAGATCTTCAATTAAATTAGGGATATGATTAAAGAGGACTGAAAGTGGAAGGATGAGTTTTCTCATCTTGAGAATCTGAGCATAATGAATGATGAGGCATTTTAATGCCCTATTTTAGAAACCATAGGATATGTTTCTAATGGTTCTTGTTTGTGCTTTTTCATCACACTTGCTGAAAACTTTATGCTCTTTTTATGTTATTATGTGGAATGCAACCACTAAGACATCTGCCCTAGTTAACGCTTTTAAACATGCAAAATGTGGATATTAATGGTATATTACTTATGCTAAATTTATGGTTATGTTCTTATGAATAGTTAGTTGTTTTAACATGAATAGATGTATGTGTGTTTGGTGGAGAATTACCTTGGATGTCTTGATTCTGACATTTAAAGTGCAAAGCATAAATAGCGAGTGAAGGATTGACCAGGTGAACCCACCCGAGCGCTGGATACCCGACCCATTCCTGCAATAGACTCAATCGATGGAGAAGTTAATGCGACTCAAGTGGTGGTTCTGGTAGGATCAAGGTGACAACAGCTGGGCGAGGACCAAGTTGAGGAGTTATGAATTTCCTTGAAGAAATCCAGTAAGAAGTGGGTGGCTAGATTTGTTCTTCCTCTATCATGACAGTTCTTTCCTTCTTTATGGAGATCTTTTGTTTTTTTGCTTTCTAGTTTCTAGCTTTTCAATAATGACTCCACCTATTCTATAGCATGAGCAGTTAAGTTGTTAGATATTTTTCTTTAAATAAAGCCTCACTCCTATGTGAGAAGGAGGGCATTATCAATTATCAAGAATATAGTTTCATTCTGTTATTTTTACAGCTTACATGAATCTCTGTGCTATGTTTTTCAATCAATGATAAATGAAGTCTTGAGATCTAGTTTAGTGTAACTAATTTTTGGATACTCATCCAAGGGGGCCCACTTGGTGAGGTATCCATGTTAGTTAGAATCATTTCATGTAGTTTCTTTTCCTGCATCTTTCTATCTTAATTTTGGTGCTACACAGTTCTCGCAATAAAGCTGCAGGATAAGCTATTGCTTCTTGCAGCCAAAGTGGCACAACCGTTGAAACATTATAGTTTCATTTTCAAGCCTTTGCATTCCTTCAACATATTTACTTATGCATTTTCCTTTCTGATATTTATTTCCTGCAGCGATAGACTAAGCTTTCCTTTTCAAGCAATTTATTTCTTGCATCTATAGACTAGCTTTCCTTTTCAAGAAATTTGTTTCCTGCAGCCATAGCGTGGTCTGAGTAAATCCTTGGTGCATATATCTTGCTGACCCATTTCAAATACTACGTCCCTGGGTTGATAAATTAAATAATTTTTTATAAGGATGGTAGCTGCTTAGTAGGATGTCCAATCCCTAAGTCTTGGTCATGAAAGCCTAGTTTTTGATTCCTTTATAGAACCGATCAATGTAGATGACATAATTACATGATTTTGATGAAGAAGAATGGTTTAAAATCTTGTTGAGTAGAGTACACGACCAGTTCATTTGGATTTGTGAGCTGCCTGTCAATATTTTTTAAAATTTGATCCATGACATTATTAGTCTGGATAACTCTGAAGTCATTCCTATTGTTGAGAAGAACACCAAGAAGAAGGTAGAAACCCTAACTCACTCGAGGTGGGATAAGAGGGCAATGACAGTGGTTGACATCTTCCAAAAAGATGTTAGATTAGTTGCGATAATTCTTGGATACAAACTATATTATAGCAGTTGACCTAACTTAGTTGTTGCTGGTGTTATAATGATGGCATATAAGATGGTAAAGGAAAATGTCAAGTATAACCTATGCGAAGTTCTTGCACAACAGTTCATGGAGAATGTGAGACAAATATAGAGATACAGAACTAAGGCATTCATATTTGGATCACTTTTGATGTATATGTATATACACATTGTGCATAAGTTTTCAGGTATGCACCCTAGAGCTATGAAAGATAATGAACCCACTGGTCTATAAGTATCAAATAGCTACAGAAGATAGAATAACACATGGGTAGATGGAGAAATATTTGCAATGATCAAAATCCTATAGAGAGAGATGAAACAGAGAATTAGGATACCAAAGGAAATAGTATAAATGTACAACGAGACAATTTGTTTCATGGTTGAAACTGATCGTGTTTGTTTTGAGGCAGTTGACCCTAGGATGAAGTGATGTTACCCTATGGGGTATGAAGTAAGTAAATAAGTATTAACTATGCAGGTTGAGGATATACTATATTTAGAGTTAGATCCATCAGAGGAAAGTTGGGGTACATATGAGGAGAAATCCTCTAAGATCATAGAAGAACAGACAAGGACAACCAGGAGGAAGAAAATTGGAAATGTTGTAGATACTCTGGTAGGTAAATCTGGCATTACTAAAGAAGATATGAAGGAGATAAGAAGGAAGATGACTGAGAGAGAATCTGGAGTGGAAATCTCTACCCCTACAACTCTTCCACCTCTAGAAACTAAGAAGACTTCTGTTCCACCCTCTATTGTGGTAGAAGTACCTATGGAGACTTCACAGACTGTGAAGGTTTCTGAAACCCCTGTGAAGAAAACAAGACCCTCTAAACAAATCTCCCCACTCAAGAATTAGAAGACAGATGAACAAAAGAAAATAGATGTAGAAAAGGAAGAAGAGAAGAAGAAAGAAGCAGAGGAGAAGAAAGTACATGACAAACCTGTGAGCAGACAACTCTGGAAACCTGACTTGAAAATGATGGAGAAAAGAGTTGTGGAACAAGGCAAGTTAAATCAAGTAAGCAAAATATTTGACAGATATGATTCTAATGATCAAATCCTTATAAAAGATATTGTGACTAAGCACATCTTAGTTTTCAAGAAGAATTTGTTAGAGATGGCTGGAAGCATTCCTTAAGATCTGCATGATAAACTTGAAATGAGGAAATAGTTGGCACTACAAGAAGATGATCAAATAAGGGTAAAATATATTGAAGAGATATTATCAGTAATATCATATGATGAGCATAAAATAATTATGAATGCACTAAAATCTCTGCTAAGAACTAAGTCCAGGATTATCAAGATAATGGCAAGAAAGTATGATGAGGTAATTGAGGATACTCACAAGGCAATAGACAAAATCCTTATGGAAGATAAACCTGAGAAGCTCACACCTCCTAGACCTAAGACTACTAAGCCTAAAAATATCCTAAAGGGAGAGTCCTCCAAGCCTTCAATAATTAACATTAACTCACCTAAGGATGGAGAGGGTAATAGTCAGTTTGTTAGTACAGTAAAGCAACCAGATTTCTTTGTTGTTGGTGTGCTTGTGGTTTTGGACACCTCGTTGGATACAAATGATCCTTTTGAAGGAAATATTGACATTGTGCCTGAGCTTGATAAAGAAAAGGTAAAATATACTAAGGGAGAGCCCTCTAAGAGTCAAGAGAAAGAAAGCATTGCTCAGGTTGTGAAGGAACCAGAGATTAAGGCTAAAGTGAAACAAGAAATGATGACACCTATTTCTTCAACCTTATTATTGGAAAGTGGAGAGAGAACTTTGAGTACAAATATGGAGAGTATGGATGAGGATGAGCTGATGAAGTTATCCTACACTGCATTTGTAAAAGCTAAGGAGAGATCATAGCAGAAAATAGAGAAGAAGTCAAGGGTATTAGACATGACAGTTGATACCGTCAACAAACTCCTACCTATACCTCTTACTTTCCAAGGAAAGGACACTACAGATAACGTGAACAAGGCATTGGATGACTTTAACAGCCACTATGAGTCCTTAGAGAATACCATAAAAGAAAAAGAAGAATTGAAATACTTACCAAATAAGTTAGAGGAAGTATGCAAATCTATTGCATGGGACTTGGGCATACTAGGCAAAATAATGTCTGAAGAAAAGAGTTGTGTGATACATGGAATGAAGTTATATAGTCACTATTTAAAACCTATCAAACACCTTTAGAACATTAAGGACATTATAGAAAAGGACGGACAGACCCTAGATAAGTTGATGCACAGTTGTGAGACCTCCTCACACACTGTATTAGAGTTAGACAAAGAAGTGTCCAAACTATTGGACAAATTGAGTGTGTTAGAGATGGAGAAAGGGAGAGTTATGGGAATATTTGGTATGCTGAAGAGTTTGATTAATCCTAAGTTATCAATTCTTGAGATACACCTTTCAGACATGGAGAAGACAATGTAGGCTCTCACTGGGAACATGCCTACTGAGTTAAAGGCAACAGAGACATCTTCTTTTGCACTGAATGAACTGATTCATGTGGGTCAGATATTGATAAAGACTTGGGCTGAAGAAGTAAAGATCTTGGAAAGCTCTTTCCAAGATGTGCTTAAGATGGTCTAAATTTATGGTAAGCAGTTGTATCAATTTTGTTATGTATTATACATTTTTGTATAACTTTGCCATTGATGTCAAAGGGGGAGAAGAGAAGATGTGAAAAATGTACAGAGGAAAGATAGAGAAGATAATCTGGAATATTAAATATGTAAAGGAGATAAAGAAGTATAATGAATATTCTTTTTGGTATTGACACTTAGTCATTTTTTACTAAGTGTTTCCATCAATGCCAAAGGGAGAGATTGTTGGAAAGTGGCTCATTCAAGAGTCTTCATGAACACATTAGGGTTTTCATTTATGGAAACACATCAATTATGGATGATCTCTTGGAGTGGAACACAATTTTGGATTTAAGGCTTGTACAAATGACTAAGTCTAGAAAGCAGTTTACAGGGTACATGAGTACAGTTTTGGACAGCAAACATTGTATATGATGAATGAAGAAATGTGAGCTTAGAGGAAGCTATTTTGGGGTATGTTAGACCTTTAGTTAAGGTTTCTTGAGTTTTGGATTTTAGAGATAAAAGATACAAATGTTTGAAGACATGCGAAGATAGTGATATAGCGAGACATAGCAGTTGAATGGTCGCAATGATTGAGGGAGTGTAACATGGAATCTAAACGTGCTATGTTGGATTTGGATTGTGTATTACCTATATTTTGGTAGTGTATGATTGCCGACTTTGTATTTACTTTTTGTATAAGTGTTGGTTCCATTTTTTGATGTATTTGGGAGCCGATTGGGTATGTAATAATGTAAGATCTTTTGAGAAGCGAAGTGTTGGTACTCAAAAATACAATAGGGTTTTTGAGTACCTTGTTAAAAATTTTGCATTTTGACCCCTTATGAGTGCTTTTTGAGCCTTTTTGCCATAATGAAATTTTGAAGTTTATCATGCACGCCAGGTATTCATCACTCTTGTTTAGGCATAAGAGGACATCCCAGGTCGTCAGTTTCAAGTTTTGATTCAGTTAGTGATGTCTTGTTTTGAGCACTTATCCATTCTGCAATTGTTGTTAAAGTGTCAATTTTTTGTAACAGGCCTAGTTTGCATTGAAATAACTTGCATCCTTGTATGTTTCATAGGTCTCCACTTTGGGAATGTTTAACATGTATATCAAAGGGCTTATATTTCAAATCCCAAGCCATTTCAAGTCTGTTTGATGGGTTTTCAGTTTCCCCAAAATTGGTCCTGCAGAACTGTCTTGTTTCTCTGTCATACCCAGAATTTCAAATAGCCTACTTTGAGGTCTTCCAAGTTGTATTCGATTGCACACTCTGCATAATTGAGTTTTCCCCTATGTTGGAAACATGAAAGTGTACCTATTTGAAGAGTTTCAGACTCGTACCAATCTAGTTGTCCACTTTGCTCGCTTGATTACAAATCAAAATTCTGCATATTTACTGAGTTTTAAATTCAAAAATGTTGTAAGGTGCTAACTTTGCATATTTGTACTGGTTGATCAGTTCACTTTCAGTGCAAGATATTTGAGCATTCATGTTCCATGTGTGAAGGTGAATCAAGTCCCAGAGGTTCAGATTCTAAGCGTTCTTATTGATGACTTTATGAATTCAGTATCAAAGATAGTTTGTGCAATTTGCAGTGCAGAATAGAATTGAAGTTTACAGAATGGTCATTTTAAGGGAGTGATAATTTTTTGTCTGAAAGTTATTTTCAAGAACCAATCATGACATCGTTCTCATGGCATGTAAATGAACTATCTAACCTGATGGTGAAGTCTCAGAGCATATCTTAGTAATCTTGCAATGACTGATCCAAATGAAGTTTATGCTGTTTCGGCATTTGCACTTGCATAGTATTATGAAATTGTTAAATTTTGATCAATTGCATCTTGTACCTGAATTTGATTCCGGTGAAGCCCTTTTGCATGCATTTTCAATGTTGATAAATGAGTCATTTTGCCAAGTGACAGATCTTCAAGAAGTGATCTGATGACTTTTCAAGTTGCACTTCTGGCAGGGTTTGCATATGTTTGAAAATTGCTGATTGCAGAAAATAATGAAATGGCTCACTTTGCATTTTATTATCTTTTGGCCTGAATCTTTTCAAGCTAGTCCAATTGATGAAAATTTCTTAGATGCTGTAGAGGAATGTACTTTCTGGTTCCCATGTTTGCAAAGTGTCATTCAGTTAGTTTTTAAAGCTCATTCCGGAAGCTACTTGCAATTAGTGAGTCCAATTTGCAGAATTGTTAAAATTGATTGACTGACAACCAGTTCAGTATCTTGGGATCTGAATGCACTGAAGACTACACTTTGATAGACTGAGGGTGAATGTGGTTTTCATAATGATGATCTTCAAGTTGAGCCTCCAAAGACCCAGATGTTATTATTGAGATTCGTTGATCTTGTGATATGGTTTTTCTTTTAAGTATATTATTGTTTTAAGTCGTTTGTGATTTAAAATGATGGTATTTATGAATGTGAAGTTGAGGTTTGTTTAGATGACATTTGAGAATTATAATGGAATGAACCTTTTGTTCCAAGCATTTAAGAGTGCAATTGACAAAATAAAGTGCCATCTCTCGCAAACTTTACAACTGTCAGAGGGCCGCCTGCACAGATTGACAAAGAACATGTTAAACAAAGAAGACTAGAGTATGGTAAGTAAAATGCATTTAAAAGAAAAAAAATTATAGAGGAGGTTCATGCATCATTGAAAGAGAGAAATGTTTTAAAAAATTAAAAACATACAATTGCAATCAATAAATGTGTATGAGTTGAAATCCATGCTGAGTATTGGAGGAAAGTTTTTAAAGGTTTTTAAACAAATTGATGTTGCTATGATGGGATCCAGTGTAAAACCAAGGAGTCTACGCCAATTTTCATGGAGGATTTAAGTGTTTTAAAACTCCATACAATGCAAATATGTTGAAGGAGCTGTGCAAGGGTCTATGAATGCTCACGCAACATTTAAAGATTGTTTTCTAAAAACAAACAAATACATTCTTGCAAACATCAAAGAAAATATAAGAATGCCACACAGCATGAGAGAGTAGGAATTACCAATGTTTATGCATTGCACAGGGGATTGCCAAGAAAGTTAAGATATTGGTAAGTTTTTTATGTTGTCCATGTTTAAAACATTCAAACCAGCACAAAAACAAAACCAAAGCCAACAATGCAAATAGAAGGAGCCCACGCTTTGAAGGGGATTCTAAATTTTTTTTAAAACAAGTGCAACCAGACAGAGACCTTACACAGCATGAATAATTCCAAAGAAAGATGTATTGTGGAATGTTTTAAACATTCAATTCAAAGCCCACGCGTAGGAGGATTGAAAAAGCAAACAAAAAATAGTCATATGGAGGGGGCATAACTTCAAATTCCACCATTGGATCATGCTAAATTTTTGATATGTTGTCGCAAATCTAATTCTCCAAATTATCATTGGAGCGATCTTTGACATCCTTTTTGGTTCGCGAGATACAATCGACTGTGTGCAACACTATCTAAACTGCCTATAACAGTCACAAAATGCATTATCCCACATGCACAGTGGAAGGGAATGTTTTAATGTTTATATACTCCGACACTTGTAATATGAAATGAATAAGAAGCCAAGAGGCTTATGGCGGGCCCCTTGGCTGGAAGTATTCTGTGCGCGGTGGGCCCCATTATTTTAACACAAAATGCATAAAGTACTTTAAAACACCAAGGAACTTAACCCCACATTCATCCTGCAACTGTATTTTGAGATGTTTATAAGGAAGAATGCAAGTATAATGAAATGTGGGAAAGGGCAGGAGGCTCTCCTCACGCGCGCGCATAGGAGGCTAGGTGGCGAGTGCATTAGGAAGCGTGCCCTGGTGACAGAGAAGAAATTTTGCAGAACAACTTGGTGGTACCCTAAATTTTGAGAATTTAGAAGTCCCAATCCATTATCAAGAAGCAAGTTTCTCCATACTAAAAAAATTAAAGGAAGGAAGCTTTATGACACAAATAAATAGAACTAACTAATCGAAGCCTTCAGAAAATGCTGGAATTTCAACCTGGTACAAAGATGATGCCGACAGAGGCTGAAGATGGTCAAATTTTAAAAATCTAAAACTGACCCAGTTCAGGAAATCAAATTTCCTATCTCCAAAAAAAATCTTAGCTTTTCACAATGTGTTTTGGATTTTTGACCAAAGCCAAATCTGAAAGTTAGGTAGTTATTTTTTAGTTAGTTTAGTGTTTTTTCAAAATATTTTATAATAAGGGTTGTGTCTTTCCACCTTAAGGAGGTGTGAAAGCCATTCAAACACATGTATATACATAATGTAAAATGTAAAGACAACAAAATACAATATAATACAATTTCACATATTTGGATAGTTTTTAATCAACAAGTATAATATGGACCTGGATGTACTATTTTTTCAAAATTAATAAAGATAAGTCTTTTTTCTTTCACATGTGTAATAGTTTCATT
>MU225457.1:3152713-3187100 GCA_018584345.1 Thuja plicata | reverse complement strand
TAGAAGTGCAGGGGAAGAGGATCATAATCGATCATTCCCGTTAGTTGGCCAAAAACAATTGGTTTTCCAAACATTGGATTGGCAAGTCCATAGAAAATCCAATTCAGCATTTTTGGGCACCAACACAGCTGGTGCTGAGGTGGTGACGATGATGTGGCAGCGGACATGTGGCGGGCAGTCATAAAGTTGGGAGATGGAGAGCAGATAACCACCAAGATTATGAGACTTAGAGACTAATCGCCAGGCTAACCAGTCGCCAAGTCACGAGGTCCTAGCAGTTAACCGCCAGAAATATGCAGACTCAGAGACAACACAGTCGTGCACTCAAGAGAAGAATATGAGATAACCGCTAGGCTTTGGAGATTCAGAGACTAACTGCAGTCGCGTAGTCGCCAGATATAAAATGCCAGGTCCTTAACATTACAAGACTCAGAGACTGAGGTATTGTCTCCAATTCTCAGAAGGAAACCGGGGTTAGTGAGATCTATTCAAGACTTGGAGACTACATTGAGAAAAATTAACTGCGGTCAAGGTGTGGTTGAGTTAAGATGTGTTAGAGACTTGGAGACTAAAGTGTAGTCTCCCAGTCTCCATAAGAAAACATGGTTAGTGAAATCTTCAAGAGATTTAGAGACTAGTGTGTCTCCAAGTCTCCAGATAAATTAGAGTTAAAGAAGGGTTCTAGGCCAGTTAGGATCAGCGAATCAGAAGGTGACAAGTGTCAAATTCTGGTGCAATCTGAGAGGAAATGTGTAGAATATTGAAAGATGAAGTATTTTACAAACATAATAGTCTGAGAAAAAATTAAAAGGGGAATAGTATCAGATTTGCACAGGAAATAAGATAAAAATGCAAAAGTTTAAATAATGATAAAGATTAGGGCATTTTTCTTTTTCCTATAGTCTTTTGATATATTTTATTGCAAATCTTGATAATTATGCATTCCCAGAAGACTCTCTCACATAATAGAATCAGATTTTTATAGAGAACAATCAAATTTCCTTGGTGAAGTCAGACTTTTGCAAAAGACAAGAAAATCAAATTTTGAAAATAGAAATCACCGGTGGAGTTCATATTTTAATGGAGAAAAGACATATAACTGCATATCAGATTTGAAGAGGGACCGGTGTCAATCAGGCATAGGTTTTAGGGTTTCCTTCTTCTCTATTTATTTCTTTCTTCTCTCTGTTTTGAGGGTCCTATCCCTGTCTTCTGCTCTGCTTGGGGGGTTTCAGACTATGTTCTGCCCTTCTTCCAGATTTTTCATAGCTGGTTCCATATGATGTGATGAATATATCTCTACAAAACATACTTCCTTATTCTTTTCTTAAGTTTTCTGAATGTACTGAAGTAGGATTATTTTCAATAAAACACGGTGCAGTTCCTATTTTATATTGTTTTGTCCCTTTATATTTTGTTTGTGCTCTTGTATGTTTTGTTTGTAAGGCATCTAAAACATACCGGTTATAAGGTATCTTGTGTAATTACTTGTGAATTTCTTTCAAGGAAAGAACTAAGTTTCTCAAGTAATTTCAGAGAGAAAAACACTTTTTTAAGGATTTGATGCAATAATATTAGAAGTGATAAGATAGTTTGTAAGGCACTCTATCTGGATTGCATACAGTCTGTAAGGCATTCTGTAGTGTTTTTTTTATTTGTGACCTGTGGATTACATTTTCTGACTCTTTGCCCAAGGATAGGCACTGGTTAGGGTTTATTGTATAGTTTACATTCAATCATCAAACAAAAATCCAACACTCAAAAACATACCACTGTTACTAAGTGCATACATGTTGCAAAAGGATTGTATTGAAGTAATATAGTTCATATTGCTGATTCCTTCAAGAGAGAATCAAAAGGTTATCCTTCCTTGAGTTTAAACTCAAAAAAAGAAGGATGAACATCCTTATGCCACTGTTATTTGTTATTACAGTCATAGTTTTCCTTATCAAGCTCGGTTTCATATTGTTTTCAGTCATTTGAAGAGTGATATTTTATTGATGTGATCAGAAACATAATAACATAGTAGTGAAGACCCTATCCACCATTTAAATTTTACTTGAAACATAGTAAATTATCTAGGCAATACCCGCCTGAGTCCTGTGGAGCTCAAAGAAGAAGGAGGATATTATCCAATCCTCATCAATTAGACTTTATCTTGCATGATCTAAGAGTGTATGGTTTGAGAATCAAGCATATCATTTTATCAAAGTTTGTTTATGAAAGAAAAAGTGCTAACACGAAGTATGGTATGTGAATGGATGAATGGATGCATTGTGATGTCAGAATCAGAAAGATGGTGATGCGAGCTATAAATGGAACTACTTAAGCATAACAAATTCTTGTTTATGTTCATTTTGATAAAACATTGTAACAAAGACATATTTATGATTGTATGAGCAGTGAGCTCAGTGTGTAACTTTAATAGGGTTTTGTATTCCTTTAACATGTAAATGTACTAATGTAATATTCAACTCCTAATAGGGCTAGGTCTCCTAATAAGGCTAGGTCTCCTAACGAGGACATAATACTTTTAGTGCATATTTGTGGTTACCATCCCCACTGGGGTTTTCCCTTGGCCAGGGTTTCCTTGAGAACAAATTCATGGTGTTATGAGTTGTGTGTTTTGTTTTGATGTTCTTTTTATTTCAACAATTATCTAGTTAAGTTGGAGTTTGATAAGTTTAATTTTAAAGTGATGTAATATTGATTCTACCTCCCTCTTGGTTGGTGAAACTATAACAACCTAACTTTAAAGGTCAATTGTACATTGGCTTTGCATGTGTCTCTTGGACTTATTTGGTTGTCCATGATTGCACTACTACTTTTCCCAAGTCATAACGAGCTTGTTGGGTTGATGTTGTTTGAGCATCTGAGTGGGCATCAATTTTCTTATTCACAGTTGTTTTATATGAATTTTATCTCTGATAATTGTAGTTTGTTTTGTGCTCTTGTATATTTTATGGGAGGATTTTATTTTGTACTTATAGAAACAATTTACATGGTTTCACAATTTTGGTTCTAACTGAGGTTTTTGATACACGTCAAGGATAATAAAATACATAAAAACAAATATTTTCCACCAGTACAACTGGTTGATGAGGTCTTCATGAAGGGTGGATCTTTGGACATTCGTGGGAGCCCTTCTATCAAGAGAAAGTAAGGAAACTAGAGGGCCAGCCCATTCATTTCGGGTACTAATGTTATAACCTTACAACAAAAAATTTCAACTCAAATTCAAAGTTTTTAAAAATGTAACCTATATTAAGTAATTCCTGCTTAATTATGTGTGAGAAGTTGGGCTATCAATAAAATAGACATGAATGTAGTTCACTTTCATGTTTGCAAATATCTAGGGAATATTCCCTTATTTCCTGTTATTTTTATGTAGCAAATGAGTGTTGTGAGAGATTGGCTTACTACAGAATCACTACAAATCAGGTGAATTAGATGAAGTATGGCCGCTACAACATGGTTTCTACAAAAAATTAAATTATTGATCCTTCATATTTATGTCATTTCATTCTAGGTGTTTTTGGAGAATACTTATGTGAGTGTTGAGAAGTCCAAAATAATCCATGTGATTACTACTCAGTAATCTCTGGTTCACATTCGTTGGTAGCTTATCTCTCCAAATTCTTAGTCTGGCATGAAGTAGAAATCTGGAATGAAGGTCTCAGTCACTCTTTTACTCCTAAAATTCAATAATGAAATTAGATTATGTCTAAAAACTTCCTGGTGTAAGATAGATGCAATAAGATTTTATTCTTTTTGTGGTCTTTGTTGTAAACAAAAATATTTTCGAGGCAACCCATTTGAAGATCAAGGTTGTTGATTCAATCTAGAACCTTGATCCAATTTGAGATAGTGGTGCCATTGAATTTTTATGCCTTAAACTGACAGATTGATCAGATGTTCCTATTGTAAATTATAGAGTGTGTCCCCATAGATGAAGCCTCTCCTAAAGGGGATAGGTTTGGCTTATGATCATGTTGTTCTAGAGTGTCCTAAAGACTTTGTAAAGGGAAACCCTGTAAGAGAGAATTTTGGGCATTGTGGTGTTTGTCAAGATTAAGGATTCATAGGATTGTTAATAGATGAACACTTAATGTTCTGCCTTTTATTGCTGCTCATTCTTTGTCATATCTTTTACCTCTCTAATATGAAATGCTAATTAAAATTTCAGGTTGACACTTCTTTCAAGATTGGAAGTTTTATCTTAACAAAAAAATTTATTGTTTATTTGTTTTCTTTGTAGGTGTTTTCCCTTTTGATTCTAATTTTGAAATTTGAAATAGACAAAGATGAAACATGACATAGTAGAAGGGAAACTCCCAAAATGATATTACTAGTGCTTGCATCAAAATAGATGCAAGGGTAAAGCCGATAGGAAAATAAAAATGTATAATATTATTATATAGATATATAATTCTATAACAGTAATTTATATTATTAAATATTATAGATACTATATGATAATTAACTAATAAATATACAATATATTTAATTTATAAGTAGGATATATTTTCCACAACAAGTTAAATTGGGATATATTGCTATGAGGATTCAACTGTGTAGTTTTTTAGTCAAACTCATTGACCCACTCCAGCTCGAGCATGGTTCGCGTCTGTGAGCATCACCTAGATGTAATGAGTGTCAAGTGACGGTCCATTCATTCTCATGATAATGGGTTTGTGTCAACCACTACTCATGAAACATGCATCATGATAGCAATACCGCAATATATTTTATTTTAATAGTATAATAATAATATTTTATTCTATATAATTTCTTTTATAGCTTTATCGTTTATATTTTTTATATTATAAATACTAATATTAAATCATATGATAAAATTAGAGGATAAATAATATTTGTATTACTAAAATTGAGTATTTTATTTTGTCAAAATAAATAAGTTGAAATAGTTTTAAAAATATTATAATTAATAATATAACCAATGATAAGACTAATAAGATTTTGGTAATTATCATTTAATTTAATTATTTCAATATTAATTCATTTATATCTATTTAATCTATTTGTGATTAAGCTTATCTTTGGTAATCTAATATTAATTTTCTTTTCTCAACTTTACCTATATATATTTGTTTTAAAATTATTTTATTTTCTCAACCTTTAAGTATTTATTTTTTTAAATTTTTATCATAAGGATAGTCTATTTTATTATCTTCATTGTTTTATTAGCACCTTTGTAAAATTTTAATAGGTTTTGTAATGAGGTAAACAAGACATCAAGTTTATGTCAGCTTCAAGTTAAATTTTAGACACTTTTAGTTTTGGCGCACATAAATAATACTATTGTCTGCCCGCTAAAGAAAGTAACACACACAAGTTTAGGGACAACTACAACTTTTGCGATCAAAGATTTTCGAGTTGTGAAACACTTTGACGGTCAAAGCTTTCTCCCCAAAGAAAACCTATCGCCTAATAATAATATTTGCAGAACATAGCATAAAACCAAAACTTTTAGTAACCCTGATACTCCCCCCTTGACTGTGATGACAGTGATAACACAAAATATGTCGACCTTGATTGTGTGAGGGGAACATGGTGAATGAAGGATTTCTTGGCCAAGATAAGCACACGCCAAAAAGGCATCCATGTTGAATTATTACACAAACGAACTTTTCCATCTTTGTACCAATTGGATGCCCTTTTTTTTTAATTTTACCCTTTTCCTTTTATCTATTTAATAATAATTTTCCAACATGATCCTTTTGCGATCACGCGTTAACTTCTCTGGAAGAGCGCAAAATTTGTGGCATTTTTTTATAGGCTGACTTGGTGAGTTTTGTGCTCTTGAGAATCCAAAATGTCTTATTGCCATATTATTTGGTTGTCCATATTTTCTCGTGCTCATATATTTATTGTTTGAGCCTTGAGTAGATAACAAAATTTCCAAGTCTGCTCATGGATATTGTTTGTTTGCAGTTCACAAGCGTGGACACACTTCAAATGGCAGTGCCTGTTCTAGACGCTTTTCCACAAGTTTCTCTTCAGTCAGAATGAGCACAAACATAAATTAGTAAGCATGAGCCATTGAACAGTTCTGCAGGTAGGCGTAATTCTTAAGCCATATAATCAATACAATCAAATTGTTTTTGGATTTTTTTTGCTGATTACAATCTTGAAGACGCTGATGTTGGTCTTAAAAATTATATAATTAGATTTTTCCCATCAGTTTCACAATATTTAGAAAGGGTACCAACCAGAATTATTAAGCCTCAAACCTCAAACAAACAATTCTTCAGGTAGCTGTAAATCTTTTGCCATACAATTACTACAATTGAATTATTTTTGATGATTTTCTGCTGATTAAATTTAGTGATGATTGTTGGTTTTACTTTTGGATGATTTTGGTTTGTTTATGTAACTACAACAAAAGTAGTCCTTGGATGGTAGGTTGTCAAGTATTGTGGTATATAAAAGATGAATGATCATGTTGAGAGTCAAGAACGCTCATGGACTATAACATTGTCACTAGGATGTTTTGGTGTAACTAGTTGTGCACATGTTATTTATTATCAGCAACATTAATTTACGCTCCTTGAAGATCAACAACCTACTTCAAGTGCTAGTAGACAGGCCCATTTTTTTATTCCACCAATCATAGTTGACTAATATAGCCCAATACCAAACTGGGCAATTGTTTGGTTGCCTTAGCATGTCATGTTCTCATACAAAGAGAAAGAAAGTTGAATAGATTATGGCTACAAGATACCTCCCTAAAAATCAAAGTTTTTATATAGTTGATCTTCCATGCTAGAACCCTAACAATAGGCAATCTTTAGAAAATTGGCAGGATAGGGCTAATCATGTATCCATATTCGTTAGTTGGGTGCTGAAAATAGATCTCCTCTTCTTCAAATGTTCTTTTTCTAAAACCATTTGGATCATGGATATGGTTGATCATGTAGATCTATATGTCAAGACGATGACAAAAACATATCACCTCTTTTTACAATGTCCACTTGCTAAAGCCATTTACAATATTTTACAACATGGATAGGGTTGATGATGTATCTATATTTGTCAGGAGGATGTTGGAAACATATCATCACTTTTTACAATGTCCGCTTGCTAAAGCCATTTGGAGCAAAATTGTACCCCTCTTTGCTAACTCATCTTGTAGCTCAGTTTTATCACCAAAATTCTATTTCGGTTGACAGGACTGAGAACTGAAATGAGAATCATTATGTCATTGCATATGCTTAGTCCTCAATTATTTATATGTTATGCATGGACATAGTAATGTTCAAATATTTGATAATATAACTCAGAATGTTGGTCACATTAGCAGATTTGTCAAGCTCAAATTTGCAGTACAACTCTTGTGTATAACTCTGCCACATCATAATGCTTGAGATAGTCAACATGGTAGCTCTCTAAATTTAATGTGTATGGATAATTCCATTGTTTTAAAACTTAATTACCTAGAAATATCGACATGACAAGTGTGGACTCCACCACCTATGGGATATTATAAAATAAACTTTGGTGGGGCTTCTGAACACATGGGACAGGTTAGTATTTGAAGGATAATAAATAATGTTGAGAAAGAACCTTTATTTGCAGTCAGTAAAAGGATAGTAGTTCAGACTAATTACTAATTACTCTGTGAGGCTTCTTTCGCTTCATAGAGAAATATGACCAGCATTTGCTAGTGAAATCACTAAGATCTACATTGAGGGAGATTTCAGTATGATTTTAAATCTTGTATTGTGAGCTAAAAGACTTTAGGCTATACCAAATGCCCCAGTTCTTTCATTCCTTACAACACTCTTTTTTAGTGTTTTGGGAAACCTTTGACTAGTTGGCAAAGCCTCCCCTCATACACACTTAGCTTACAAAACCTAGTCATTCTGAGGGAGGTAAAACCAATCTAAAACTTTTTCCAGATATGAACATGATATACACTACCCTCGTTAGGACCATTAACACATCTTGGAATTGAGTCTCCAACAAATAAGAGGTAGATATCAACCAACTTATGCAGAATAATCAATATCAACAACACCTATTGAAATTACTAAGGATCTTTAACTTTTCATAAATTGCCTTTCTTTGTGGATGTGATTTGTCTCCTACCAAAAAAGTATGTACCATTTTGTGGCCTTAAATCCAACTACATCTAAGTACATTTTTAATATCTCTATCTTTCATCAAGCTCCTTACCATTTGAGCTTCATCCCACCTGCCCACTTCTGCACAATTATTTGAAAAAAGAACATAAGTTGCCATATTTATAGGATCTAGTTCAAAAATGAGAGTTGTTGTAAATACTCCAAATAATATGTTCTTATGTGACCTAGAGGAACTAAGAAAAGACATCCACAAGACCACCACAGATTTAATTGGCATTTTGATGATGAAGTTTAGAGTCTCCTCAAGATATCTAGCACGACAAAGAAGGTCAACCATGCACACATAATTACCAATAATAGGAGAAATGCAATACGAGTCACTCATGTTGATGATGCATTTAAATCCCTCATCCAATAAACCTCCATGGATGCATGCAAATAAGACACATACAAATCTTACATGATTAGGGTGTGATCCAGAGTGCTTCATTGTTTCAAAGAGTTTGAGAGCATCCTTAATACAAAAGCCATTTTTATGCATTCCTAGAACCATGACATTCCATGAGATGACATCTCTATGAGATATTTTGTCAAAAAAATTATGTCTTGTGTACGCTTTCACATTTTGCATACATGTCTATGGTGACATTATTAATGATCTTTATGTTGGTCTTATTGGAGGCTTGTGGTTGACTCCAAGGTAACTTTCCATAATTTATTACCTTGCATACCTCTCATTCTTGAATTAGTGCTTTGGAATATTCTTTTGTTTGAGATGTACGGTGTTATAGTTGCAACGTAGGAAAGAGTGGGCTTGTGCTAGCTGAAGCTGTACATGATTCGACGCCTGAGGCTGCAATAGCTAGCAAGGTGAGGTTCAACATCAAAAAATAATTAACTAGTTTGAGTGCACTTTAGTTATGGGAAGAACGTGTACGTTCTTGATATTCATTGCAAGAATCTAATGATTAGGCTTTTCTATTTCCAAAAACTTTCCCATCCAACAACTTTACTTCTTAGTGGTGTAAGTTTGTAACCATGCTTTGCCACCTGGGACTACAAGAAAAGGAAGATCAAATTCATAATGCAATTTTGAAGACCATTGAAGAAGGTAAGTATTGCACTTGTGATCTTGGGGGATCATCATCCACTATAGAATATACAAATGATATATGTGATCACCTATAGACATAACTATGCTCATGACCCTATATTTTTGTTATATATTCATAAAATGACCATTTTTAAAATTTCAACTATTATCCATCAACTTGCATGCCCAATATTTTAATTTGATTGCCCAAAATTTATAAATTAGGATAATCCCTGAAACATTAGTTATCAAGTAGGATCAAGTTAGAGCATCTAAAGATGGAAAAATATCATCAAAAAATATAAGATAACTCCATTTTTGCATAAACATTTTTGTATACTAGCTACATTACACATTTTGTATGTTGTCTTTTATATTTTCATTCTTTGTAAACTGACAATGGGATTTGACTCAGAATCAAGAAAGGTTCGTGACTCTATCTACTTACAACAAATCCCTAAGGTGCCTCTTAGCACCAAATTTGTTTCAACAACTAAAATAACTTGTGAATTTTTCTATGGTATTGTTAAACTTGAATTATTCACATATGATAAATGTTGGATCTATGTCACATTTTGCATACATGTTACATTTATAATTGTCAAAAAATTGATTGTTCAAATTTCATATCATGTCAAATAAATTGAACATTGCAGAGATTTTCTAATTTAATAATGAATATTGAATATGGGATGATGAGACATAGTGACATGTCACCAAAAATATTTTCATACGGTGATCTTTAATTTTTATTTTTTTAAAGTTTTAGTATTAGTAATATAGGTTTATAATGAACCCTGCCTTAAGGGTAGGAAGATATTCTCTTCATTTTCAGCAGATTTGTTCTTGATAAATAATCATCTGGTAGTAGTGATAAGAACCTAAACTTCATAAATATTGCCTTGATAGTTAGATATATGATGATGTATAACATGTATGTCTATACTTACGTTTGTTTACTTATGCCAAACGATGTCATTTTACAACACCTCTTATGTTCTTCACTTGTATCTTATTCGTGTCTCCGTTGGAAGGTTGGAAGGATGACATATGATACATGGTATGATTATTCTTTAAAGGGAACTAGCTTAATGGAAGAGCACCTTCTTTACAAGTAGTCCAGGATGGTGGTTCAACTCCATTGTTCCCTAATATGACTAAATATACGATTACAATAATGACTGAATATAAGGCTAAATTAAGGACTAAATATATGACCAAATTAATGAATAAACATATGACTAAATATACGACTACATCAATGACTAAAATAATTTAGTCATAAATGACTGCAAATAAACTACTAATAGTCACGTGACTACGTTTAGTCATTTATATGTAATTTTTAGTAGTTTATTTAGTCACATATTGTTGGTTTTGTACTAGTGATGTAATGGGTAAACTAGCATATATCATGCTAGGGAAATTAGTAGTACCTGAGTATTATGATCCTAGTAGCCTAGTAGTGGGAGTAATTATTAATAACACCTTGTTCAAGAATGTCGTGATTTATTTAGGAGTTTCCATCAATGTAATGACCAAGGATATAATGCAACAACTTAATCTTCCTAATTTACAACCAACTCCTATTGTCTTATAGTTAGCTGACAATTCTACTTTCAGACTAGATGAAATCATTGAAGATATTGTTGTAACTTTGGACTCATAGGAATACCTTACCGATTTCATGATTTTATCCCCTGTATCATCTTAAAATGGAAGCACTTCCATTTTGATAGACTTAGCACCCTCATTTAGTATGGCGAGGTCAACATAGACCTTTTCCAGGTGGTAGTCCCCGCTTTCAAATCTGGAACTTATCGGGTTCCAGAACTTAAAATAGGTCCCCGGGTTCGGAGGTGGAAGTGTTTTCTCCGATATTTGAATTAATATGTTTTCTCCTTAGTTGGAAAATGTGATTGGACCATGATTCGAGGTGAACTTTGAATTTGGATCCCTTGCATTGCCCTAGGAGGCCTATGTTGAAATCTCTATATGAACACTCTCTTTTGCCTTCATTTGATGATGAAACGGAATCGGGAGATGACATGATGAAATGATGCAAACAAGCAAGAGGATGATATAGAAGGACAAGTTAGGTGGACATATCATCATCTTCTATCAAGCATTTTGAAGGATAATCTATGGTGGATCTTCATTGAAGCAAGAAGGCTCTCTCTTTAGATCTACTATTTTCAACATTCAAGCATTCAAAGGACATTACCATGGGGTAGCAATTACAGATTGTGAGTTGATAGGAATACTTTAGCCTTGGGGGCTTGGTATGCTTTCTTTGTCATATTCAAATCTATGCATTGCTTTCTCATTTCCATGTTATGTTATGATTGTTAATCTAGAAGATTAGATCTTGATATTGCATGTTTACAAGCTCTCTTCAAGAGATCAATACACACACACACACATTACATTCTATATTCGGCTATTCGTGGAGGTGGAGATCACCAAAACGGGGGTTTGACTAAGGTAAAACCCTATATAGCCACCCCAAAATCCCTCTTTTCAGATATTTGCAGGTGCTATTTTCGGGAGTTACAGGTACAGAATAGCAGATCAGAGATCAAATCTGGATACCCTTTTCGGTTTTCTTTTGGACGGCGTGAACAAAGTCACTTTCGGATCTGTGCAGGTCAAGGTCGACATTATTGGGTCAGGGTTGACATTTATGGGTCAAGGTCGACCTTTTTCATAAGATGACATCGGAACGGAAAATGATTTCTGGGTTTTGTTCGTCTCTGTGTTTCGGTTCCGTATCAACTGTCAAATTTTCCAAAAACTCAATACAGGCCTCAGAAAATGAGTTTTTTCATATCTTCTATGTTATGAGGTAGGTATCTTGTCCATTTATTTCTTATATGTTCCTCAAGATATTTTATCATAATAATTAAGTGTAAGAAAACATAAATTTGGCCTTAGGATCTCACTTTACCATATTACATAAATCTTATTTAGGGAATCCTTCTTGTGCCAAATATTTTACCTTACATCCCCTAAGGCTACTTTAGGTGGATATCCTATCATCTTGGGGAGACCATGGTTAGCCACTGCAAATGGCTATATAGGGTGTAAATTAGGCGACATGACCATCTTATATGGAGATACCAATAAGAAGTTAGTATTATACCCACCATCTCAACCACATGAATATCTTGATAAACCTATTTGGCCCGATCTAGGAGAAGAACAAGAAGATGAGGTCAATTCATTGACAACTCTAATGATGATAAACATAAGCCCATTCATGAAGATCCAAGGAGTGACCAAGTCCTGACTCAACTTATAAAGAGTGATTATGAAATTGAAAATGTGGCATATACTTCTTTGGCTTGCTTATCATGTCCATTGTAGACATTGTTGCTAAGGTCTTCTCTATCGACATCTCCTGCCACTTCTCAATTGATGCATACATTATTGCCTCAGAAATTAAAATGTCAAGTGTGAATGAAGTATCTATGATTGATCTTAGCAAGAAAATAGAGATATCATCAGTAAGACATTTAAACATTAATAATAGTCTTACTAAGTATCAACAACAAACATTAATGGATTTGTTGCAATCACATAAACATGCCTTTGCATGGGGCTACACAGATATGAATGGATTGGATTCAAATCTCTACACACATTGTTAGGGGCATTGTCAGTGGTGATGGAGGCCAAATGATTGGTACGAAGGGTGGATCGAAGGCGACCAGTCTGTCTGATTCTGCAAAACTTAATTATGACTTTGCAATAAATAAACAAGGATGTTTGTGAATCCTGCAAAAAACATTGAAAATATTTTTTTCTAAAAAATTGTGAATAAATTTTTATAATTGTAAAATTAAAAAAAAGTAATTTTTCAAAGTTCATACCGTGCACAAGCAGGTAGGTCGTACGACCTGCTTGCTAAATATTTTTTGCCTTGAATATAAATTTTGCCCAATATGGGCAAATTTATATAGTCAAAATTTGTCAAATCAATGTCCTATATATATTGGCGAGTTCATATTTGACATAAGACACTTTAGAAATTCACTACTCCCTAAATCTACCAATGTGCCCTCCTTCGAATGCACCAAGAGCTCCCCAAAAAGACTATTCAAAGACGCTCCATGAATCTGATACCACATAAGAATTTACCTATAACAAAAACCCAAGGTCTAGAGGCCAATTTGAATAATACAAAAGCAAGAGAGAATAAGATAGACAAGAATAAATTGTATTCTCATCTAGATGCAATAACTGAATTGTTGAACTATGTACAATGTAGATGTACCTTCTTATATAGGCAAGACAATAGGAGAAGAGAAAACACAAGGATGACATGTGGCTCAATGAGATGCAAGGTTAGGTAGAAGAAAATAATACATAATTCCACTAAAGGTGGATTACCCACCAAAGGTGGATTATTACTCCTTTGTAAGTGGATATGAAAGTGTGATAACTAGATTGCACCATCGAAGGTGGATTTTCTCCTACAACCATGATATGCAATTCCCTAAGTGTCTCCTATACAAACTAATATGAAATGCATTATCCTAAGTAAGCTTAAGTGAAGTGTAATTATATGAGAAATTAATTACATCAACATAATGGATTAAAAATGTGAGATGTCCAAAAGTCCATGGAAAGCTAAAATAGATAGATCTAAACTAGAACTTGAGAGTGAAGCTCTTCTATTGGGTCAATCCCACATGGGTAGGGTTTATTGAATAAACCTAATTGATTGTAGAAGTATGACATTTTTTGAAATATATCGTGATCAACCAATTAGGAAAATATCACAAAAATCCCATTCACAACAAGAATTATTTTTATATATCCCTTAGGTCGCCAAATTTGACAAGTTCAACTCTCTAAAAAGGGCAAAACCATTGTATATGAAAGCATGCTTTGATTAATATAAGATATCATCAACAATCATATACAAGCAAATGAGAATGATAAATATAAGATATCATCGACAATCATATACAAGCAAATGAGAATGAGCCTATCTTCACTATTGGATCTTGTTTATATTTTAATCAAGGGTTTAGGTTTGAAGTCATTTTGAATGGCCTGCACCAAGAAATTGTTAGCATTTTTATTTTTAGATGTCATAGGGTCATTAACATAAATAACACCTTTGAAAGAGAATGGAAGGACTCCATTTGCCCCCCTCTAGATGTAGCCACATGCATACTTTGCTAAATTTAGAGCATACTTTGCTAAATATAAGACATCATTAACAATCATATATAGAGTAATAATGAGAACTAGTCCATCCTCACTATTTTGTAAAAATCTATCAAATCATGGTTGTTTTTCAATTATTGGATCAAGTTTGATGTCATTCATAGTCAAGAAGACATTGATAGCATGTTCACAATTAGAGAGTACAAGGTCATTAATTTGAATGAACTCTTCCAAAGAAAATAAAAGGGGCCCCTTTGGTCCCCTCTAAATGTAACCATAGGCACCATGAGTACCAATTGTACAAACCAATAAGGTAGAACATGCACAAACCATGACTTAAAAAAAAGAAAAAAGATTGCAATAAAGACATAAGAACATGTTCTTACACGAAATAAAAACTATTCAAAAGATACATGCTATAACAACAACAAAGCAAAAACCTAACATGATCTTCCATAAAGTAGACTATAACAACAACAAAAGTTACTAAAATACCTAACATGGCCTCCTATAAACCATCCCTACTTTGCACCCTTTGAAAGGAAAGATGAATAACTCCCATTTTATACCCGAACTTAGTTTTAATGCACTATTTTCCATTTTAAAAGACACCTCAACCGTGTTGTTATATTTCCCATTATGATGGAATAGTCTTGATTTTCTCAAGTCATTTTTTTGTTGGAGAAAACTTGAAATTACTCTCTTTGGCTACTTAGGGATGTTATGTTTCTTGGCTATGTTCATTTTGTTTCTATGGTTATTTGTGTTTTTGGACGATGCCCATATGTCTATTTAGTTTCTACTCTCCTAACAAGGCCCGTATGATATGACTCTCGGGAAGTGATTTCTTTTCCTTCTAAACTATTATTTTTTGATCCTTATGGACTTAAATTTCTAAATTAATATATTTGATTAAACTCTTTACATCGAAGGAAAAAAAAAATTACTTTCTTTAGGGTTACAAAACGGCGCTAGCTAAGCTCTAGACAAAATGCACCGAAGACAAAAAAAAGTTATGGTTTTTTTGCAAATTTTTTGTGGTTTTCAACCACAAAATATGTAGATCATGAAAAACAGAACTGAAAATTTCAAAAAAATCCATTATGTTTTGAAAGTTTTGAAATTTAATCAATAGTACATTTTGTAAAGAGCTTAACCGCGCCCTTACACAAACACTAAAGAAAGCCCCCCTCCTCCCCCAACCCAACAGTTGAATCACGAGGGCACGAGGGCCATGCAGAATTAAGCAGTGTTACGTTGATTCCAGACACAATTTATGTGGAAACCCACCCGTACAATAAACCTTACGAAACATAATAAAACGCTTCGTCCGTTGACTGTAAAGCAAAAGCTATGCAGAACACCCATCAAATTAAAATTTTAAAAAATAAAGATTGAAGACACGCACAGCCCCGCCAATTGTTTTAAGATCTGCAGAGAGCAGATGTATCTATGAAAATACGTATGATAAATTCTGTTCGATTGCCTCCTACTTTGGAGCTGAAAAGCAGGCAGATCGAAGCTCATCTTCAGCTATAGATCTTAAAATAAATTTAAATCATTTAGCCTTTCAAATTGCGAGCAGTTTTCATGCTATTAATTTGCAAGCTCTGCAATTTTAATTCCGCGACTCAGCCGAAGATCGCTCAAACAGGTTTTCCTCTTATTTATTAGATTTCTTCTCCTTTTTTAACATTTTTAATCCAGCAGGCGCCCTTACCATTCAAGCTCTGCATATTTTGCCCTAGGAAATGATGAATATATATAATATTGTAATTTGTGAAACTAAAATATGTGCGTGTTTTAGAGATGATCGAAGAACATTCTTGAAATAAGATTCTAGAGGTATGTTTTGAGGTACAGAGGATTCTCTCAATGCTGCTGTTTTGATGAGAATAATGAAACTGAAGGTTTTAAATATAGGCACAGCTAGAGCAAAAGCCCTAAGTTACGTGGTCATGGCTTTAATTATGAATATTAGTACACAAGGCGTATGCACGTTGAAATTGATCTTTTGTGTTTGTTGTAGACATGTTTCGTTTCTCGATAAACTTTATGAAACAATCCCTTTTTATTGTACCAGTGCATTGTTCAGATTAAGTGATTCGTTTCTTTTTCACTATATGCAATAAATCTGAACTTTACCTTGACATTTTACTCTGTGTTAGGAGGAGCGAGTCTAATCTTTACTTTTACTTCGTCCCCAAAGACACACGGAAAATCCATTCTTTTTGGTTGAGGGGGGGGGGGGGGGGGGGNCTTCGTCCCCAAAGACACACGGAAAATCCATTCTTTTTGGTTGAGGGGGGGGGGGAGGGGGTGTTGTTTACTTTGACAAATCAATGCTCAAGGCAAACAACATCAGAATAGAAAGTTTTTGAATTTTCTGGACGCCGGACTTGCACTTCATACGAATCTTTGTATTTATTTTTCCCCGTCTTATGTAACACGTATATGTGATTTTGTAGGTCCATGCTTCATCCACATATTGTTCCTTGGAGTTTATAACCATTCTATGCGAGCTTTTGGCCAGCCCAGTGTCTGGATCAATGATATTTTACTCCCCTGTTGTTGTTTAAACTGCAGGATTCCCGATCCACTTATGTATAAGGAGAAACAAATATATGTTATCTTAAACTCAGAAGGAGAGTCCTTGACCAACTTTTTTCAAACTAGGTTTAGTAGCAGAAACTGATGAATAATTCTGCAAGGAATTCGATTGGTTCTCTGTGGATCAAGCATCTGGGTGTTGGTGCTTAAAAGCAGAGTATTGTTATTGGTCATACTATAGTCCCCGAGATATATTTGAGCCACATTAATTGATTGCATAATGTTCATGGAGGAAGAGTTTTTGGCCTCTCAGCTAGATTCAAGACTATGAAATATTTTTTCAGGATCTGTACTTCATTACCAAAGGTTCATTCCTGTTAGTAAGATTGTGCAATGCAATCATGTGTTCTTCATGTCTGAAACTTCATTGCAAAATATTTATGCCTGCCATGACATAGTGTAATGAAAACTTGGTGTCTTTTATATCGGCAAATGGCCTGCAATTATTTGGATAGTCGCTCTCTCCCCTTCATTATGGCAAGCTAACTAACTCTTCATAACCCTATCAGATTGCAAAATAATAGAAACTCAACCCCTCTGCCATTGTAGGCAATCCACATTACCATAAGAACATTTTGAACCTAGATTATTGCTGGGCGTTAGTTCCATCTTAGCAACATACAATAG
The DNA here is from genome assembly GCA_018584345.1 of Thuja plicata. Taxonomy (NCBI): domain Eukaryota; kingdom Viridiplantae; phylum Streptophyta; class Pinopsida; order Cupressales; family Cupressaceae; genus Thuja; species Thuja plicata. The sequence continues at coordinate 3,169,484 of MU225457.1, read as the reverse complement.
CTTGATGTACAGTCAGAGATGTTCTTGTCATTCCTTGTTCACAGGCAATGCAGAATTGACTGTAACCTGGATTATTTCTGGGCATCAGTACCCCCCATCTTATCAGCATGTGACAGCTTGATGTACTCTCAGACAATCTTGTGTTTCCTTGTTCATGAGCACTGAACAAATCGACTTTTAAGTTTTCTCGCAAGTTGTTTTCACAATTTTCTTTTCTAATTTATGATTGACTTGCTTTTTTGACTGTAATATGTAATGAAGCATTCTATTAGCAATTACCTTCATTAATTAACTGTGACCTGGATTATTGCTGGGCATTAGTGCCCCCCCACCTTATCAGCATGCGACAGCTTGAAGCACATTCAGATAATCTTGTCATTCCTTGTTCTTGTGCAATGAAGAAATTGACTGTAAAGTTTTCTCACAAGTTTGTTTTCACAATTTCCTTTTCTAATTTATGAGTGACTTGCTTTTCTGACTTCACTATATAATGGAGGATTCTATTAACAATTATCTTCATTGTTTATTATATGATCTGTATGAAACTCTATATGGTGTTCCATGGAAAAAAGTAATTACAGTAAGATCATTTAGTAAGAAGATTTTAAATAATTTCATAGTCAATAATTGATAGAAATAGTTTCTGAAAAATACAGTAGTTTCATTTTTCATGTCTGTCAATTCACTTCACTGATTATTCTTGCAAAAGTGACTTTTCTTAAGTTCTCAACTGCTGGGTGCCAGCTAACTAATGTTTGGTATGAATATCAGTAATATTTTAGAAGTGCTCATTGTCCATGCTTTTTGAATAAAATATTTCCGGCATTTGTACATTTAAGCAGAGTGCCCAAAGTGGACATAAACTGAAAAATAACTCTAGTTTTGTGAGAATGTGCCATTAATTGCAATCAAATTTTAGTGTATGGGGAAGCAGTCTGCAGTAGAGAATATTCATTGGTTAGATTCATATATGTTACTTTTGTTGTCAGTTTTAGATAGCTCATGTGGGTGGGTTGGGTTGGGTAACCCTAAATTTCTATGTATGTAAGCTGATCAATTTACACATCTTCAAAATGTGTTCTCTGTATCTCATCCTGATTTTTTCTGTTTGATTTTGAGGCCATTTATCATGTTCATTTGTGGTAACATTGTAAGGCCATTTAGAACTGTTGCATAAGGTGTACTCTTATTCTGGATCGATTTTACAGTTAATACCATAAAATCCATTTGTGGATTTCCGTATCAGAAGTTGAGTTTGGAAGTTTTGGAATTTCCTAACATGAACAGAATCTTCAATGTTCCTCCTTTCAATTTAATGTTTTGTATCTTTTATAAGACACCCTTATAAAACCTGTCTTCGTTCATTGTATACTTATAACAAGAAAACTCATTTGCAGGTCCAACAAGAAGCATAACACAAGACATAAAAATATGCAGCACACTCCAACAACAATCGAGGAACAAATAATTGTGAGATCAATTCAAGAAGAGTGTCCATGGGAGAACCTTCCAAAGCGTCTTCAGATCTTTCTATCTTCTAAAGAAGAGTGGCACAAAAGGTAAGTATTTTTCTTTCTTAGATGTTAAGTTTTATTAGCGTTAGTAGTATTTATTTTGTTATTGTTACTGTAGGAATATGTTTCAGTTGGATTTAATATCATAATAATAAAAAAAAAGAAATCTCTTTGGCATATAGAGTCATGCACTATTGTTATATATAATGTATCCAATTTTATAGCAACTTCTTCCTTCTTTGTTTTGGCATTAGGTGTATTTTATTTTATTTTTTATATACAACCATTTCTTTGGCATATAGAGTCATGCATTATTGTTATTAGAATAATATCTCTATAGTATCCTGTTTTTTATTTTTTTAATGGTCAATATTGTAAATCTTGTAAATATTAGAATGTTTCTAATATTCTTTGATTCTTTCGTTATTAGAATGTTTCTAATAACGACATCTTTGTAAACTACATATGAGCGTCTTGCTCATTCATTAGATAATTCAATATTTTACCAAATATCTGTCTTCTATGGTATCAGACCAGGATTATAATTTTTTCGAAATATTTATAATTTCTTTTAGAAATTATCAGTTTTTAAATTTTTCGAAATTCTTGTTCTTGGTGTCCGTTTGAAGTCTTATTTGCAAAGATCTGTTCCTGAAAACCCGAGTAGGATTTTTTTGTTCGTAGCTGTTTTTCGTGGTTTGTTTTTAGTTACCATTGTCTCTGCAACTCTCGCGTTTATCAAAAAACGTGCTTCATTCTTTTCCAGCAACCACGAACAGGCTGCACATCTCTTTTTTTCTGCTTTTTTTTTATCTGATGGGATTTTTAAAAAAAGGAAAGAAAGAGAGCAGGGACAATTCTTATCAATATCTCCCACCTATTTATTATTATATTTTAGTATGTAAATATAATATTTAAAATGGCAAAGAACATGGAAAATATAGGAGAAAATCAAGGAAATAATATAGGAGAAAAACTAGGAAAAAATATAGGAGGAAAGGAAGGAAGTATATATGCATTTCTAAGAAACAAGTAGAATATAATATAAATAAATATATATAGAAGGAAATTCAAGAATATAAATTATAAGGAAGAGGTCAAAGAATATTAATATTATATATTAATAAGAGTGAAATAGAATTATACATTGGTTATGTTATACATGCTTAGTAACATATAAGATGATAATATATAATTAGCTAATTCTTTAATCACTCACTAATACAACTAAGGGGATAAGGAGTTTGTGAAGGGAGAGGAGTAATCCGGTCACAGGAGAAGATTACCAAAACGAGCTTTGTTCATGAGGGAGCCTCTTGGAGAATGTTTCCACCCAAGTACAATAATTCTACCATCCACCTTAGGGTTAGAGATTAAGAGAGGAATGAGTAATTGAGGCTTAAGTGTGCATTGTTTCTAAATATGATTTAAATTTATAATGATATGACAATTATTGGGGATTTGTACTCTCCTAGTATGAAGCATTACAAGTTGTCATCCCCAAGTACCATTTCAAACCCTAATTGGGAATTTTAGAACAAACCAAGTAAAGGTCCCAAAAGGGATCATTACAAAAACCACCCAGTTTTGTCTACAAAATAAAACCACCAGTCCCTATAGAAGGTGATTCTGAAAAATTCAGTTTCCTTGAAGGGGCGATTTTATAACTGCAGCATGAACTCAAAACTGCCACAGCAATTTCCTAGCCATCAAGACGAAATGAAACCAACACTTGCATTAAGGGGCGGCGTCTAATTTCTGATTTAATGCAAATTGTATCAATGTGTCATTTTTTTTTACTTTTTTTATTTGAACTAAAACCACCCAGTTTTGTCTACAAAATAAAACCACCAGTCCCTACAGAAGGTGATTCTGAAAAATTTGGTTTCCTTGAAGGGACGGTTATATAACTGCAGCATGATATCAAAATTGCCACAGCAATTTCCTAGCCATCAAGACAGAAATGAAACCAACACTTGCATTAAGGGGCGGTGTCTAATTTCTGATCTAATGCAAATTTTATCAATGTGTCATTTTCTTTGAACTTTGACATCTGCCCAAACTTTTGTAATCCTAATTGCTCTCTGCAACATAACCATATCTTTGTCCTTTTAATTTTCTTTGCATACTTCTGCTGAATCTCTTGTATATCTTGAATATTTTCAACTACCATATTATATGAACTCACAACAATGCAGATCAAACAGTTCACCCAAAAACAGAAACTCAGGCTCCAAGTAGGTCAGCATGTGTACATACATACATTTCAGACAAATAACAGTAAGACAATTTTGTAGTATTGCATCTGGCAGTTTGTGTTAAACCATATCGTCTTTTTGTTCTTGAGAGTCCCTTAATAATCCACCTTAAAGTATATATTAATAATAAAAACTAATAATAAATGGCCTGATACTTCCTAAAGTTTGATGCATCTTTCATCTGAGTTTTGAATATAAGTTGTCAAGTCAGTATCTGGGTACTAATTCAACATATAATATTCTATATGTTAAGTATACATCTTATATGCTACCACAAAACAAAGCAGTTGGAAAAGACAGACTTACAGTAACTCCATACAATGATTCAATGTCATGTCCCCTTTTTTAGCTAATGATGTGATTTAATAATTAGATTTAAGTTGACCAAAATGAAGTAACTATATCAAAAGATAATTTATATTCGATTACTAGATTATAAAGTACAACAGAGATATTATTTAAAAGGTCCTTAAGTCATTTGAAATTACATTTTTGGAGATAAATCAACAAAAGAAAAATAGAAAATAATATTTTATTTTTGCAAAAGTTCTAATAAAAGGTGGAGTTGAGAATAGGAGGATTCCAAATTATTTCCAATTTCTTATTTCCTGAAAATAAACATGAGTTCTTCATGGTTTGTCTTAGCACGATAACCCTTTGACAAGATAGTTTCAAGAACAAAATCCCTCCTAGCCATTGAATAATTCCATCTAGTGGTTGTTTTTATGCAACAAGAATTGGATTTGGGGACAAAAACCTCCATCTCTATTTGCATAATTCCATCCAAAGGTCAGCATAGAGCTGAATGCTTCCAAATTCAGAGATCCTCCAATTTCAATTTCCTGTTTATGGTATATTTTCAATTAAAAAAAATCAGTTGTTGTAGCAAGGCATATTCAGAAAATTCAAAATACATTTGTGGTTTTCAGATTCCGCGAATTGAAGATTTCTAGTTTCCAGTTTGATACAAAAACCATTGTTTTGTGAAGGGTTTATTTGTTAGTCCAGAATATTGTAACATTATTGTTCAGAATCAAGCTTTAATGAGTAACATATTTTGATACCATATTTTGTCACCTCTTTTCTCCAGATCGTGGCTTCTTCTCTTTGTTTCTGGTCACGCCTAGCCGTCTGAAGTTTGTTCATCTGTGACTCTGATCTTTTTCTCCCGTTTTTTTGCAAAACGTGGCGGTTCCTATCTATTTCAACCTTCTCTATGGTCGTTGCTTTGCTTAAAAATGACAGTTTGTCTTGCTTCATTACCTAGGACTTCTGTTTCCACTGTTTTTTACAGTAATCTGCCATTTTTTGAAGCGTTTTTGCAGCCGGTTAGGGTTTTGTTCGAAAATCTCAATTTTTTTACCGGATTCAAAATCTGATTTCAGATTCTTGGTGGGTTTTTTGAGACCTCAATTGGGTTGCTTTCAGATTTTTCTGGGTGCCTCATTTTCTGGTGCCTTATTTTTTGTGTTAGCAGATTCTCATTCTGTTCAAAGATTCTTTCTGGGTTTTTCGAGCTCTCTTTTGGCTACTTGGATTTTTTTGGGTCTTCCGACAATTCTGTCTTGAATTTCGTGCCTATTTGGTTTTGATCGATTTTTCTAAAAAATCGTACCTAGTCATCTAAATATGTGCCTATACCTGCCTTTGTAAACGACACATTCAAATTTGTGTATTCAGCCATCTAGTCTTCTCGTTTTTTGTGCCTCGAAAAGTGTGCAATGACATCTTTGACCAACCTTCTGTTGGAAGGCAATACAAAATTCAATGGCAAGAACTATAATACCTGAAAGCAGTGTATGATGACGATTTTTGAGTACAGGTGTCTTGACAAAATTGTGTTGGGCACGACTAAACTTCCCGAGGATGAAGGGAATGAGCAAGATAAATTTAATGAGCAAAATATGCTCATTAAACTTTGTGTCACTAATGATTAGCTCGCACAGGTTCCTTCCTGGTAAGATAGTTGCAGAAATTCGGAGCCATCTGAAAGGTTTGCATGAAATCTCGAACAAGAGGCATGCATTCTTTCTGAAGAACATGCTCTTCTCAATCATGATTGATGATCAGGTATCCTTACAGGAGCATCTCTTTAAAATCAAGTATATTCGTGATCAGTTGGAAGCCATTGGATGCAAAATGATAGAAGACATGGTGGTAATCACTCTGAAGAGTATCCCATCTTTCCATGAGCACTTTGTTGAAACTCGCAACATTGCTTCCACTCATTCTGATGTGTTGTTTTCCGATCTCTGTATAATGCTTCTACAACAAGATCACTGGAAACAACAATTCGGTAGTGGTACCAGCTCATCTTCCAACACTCAAGCCTTCTTAGCTAAATCCACAGGCAACTATCAGTTCTCTCAGTCTTCTCAGTAGAATCCTAAAGCTCAGTCATCAGAAGGTCTAAAGAAGAAAAATATATAGTGCAACTATTGCCATAAGTTTGGTCATATGAAGTTGGACGGCCAAAAACACTTAGCTGCTCAAGCCAAGCAATCTAGTTCACAACCTCAAGCGCATGCTATAGAGCATACATAGCCCGGTGAATCTGCCTTCTACGCCTTCATTGCTAAAAGACCTGCAGATCATGTAAAATCCTCTCCTTGGTATATTGATTCAGGTGCCTCCCGCCACTTCTCTAATCGCCAAGATTGGTTCACAAATTTCCAACCATTCTTAGATTCAGTTATTTTTGGAGGAGAAGAGTACACTGTTGTCGGAAGGGGCAATATTCTGATTCAGTGTAGAGGAAGGAATTTGATTTTCCTTGATGTGTACTATGTTCCAGGAATGGAACTCTCAATCTTCTCTTCGCCAGTCAGATTCTTAGACATTCTCCTCGACTTGATGTGACCTTTAGTTCACATTAGTGCAGTATCATTGATCGGGAAACTCAGTCCACAGTTGCAGTTGGTGTTGAAGATCATGGTCTTTTCAGACTTGTTGACTCTGGGGATTCTCAGGAGCTTGCTATGGCAGCCCATCGCTCCTCTATCAGTACACTCTGGCATCAACGGTATGGGCACTTGAATGTGCACTATCTTTCTCAGCTTGTTTGGGAAGATCTTGTCACTAGCCTGCCGGAGATTCAGACTCAAAATCTTGGAGTTTGCGGAGCATGTCAAGCTGGGAAGCAACATCGCACACCTTTTTCAGACGACGACTCCTGGAGAGCTTCTAAGGTATTACAACTGGTCCATGCTGATGTTTGTGGACCTTTGGCTACTCCCTTTATTACTTGGTCCAAGTATTTTTTAATTTTTGTTGATGATTTCAGTCGTAAAATGTGGGTGTATTTCCTTTGTCAAAAATCAAAGGTGTTTGTTGTATTTCAAAAGTTCAAATCATTTGTAGAAAAAGAGTCTGGTCAACATATTATTACTCTTAGAACTGACAATGGGGGAGAGTTTTGTTCCTCTGCCTTCTCCCATTTCTGTGATCAACATGGAATACAACGCCAATTAACAACACCCTACACCCCTCAACAAACTAGTGTAATTGAGCGTTGAATCACACGATCACCGAAATGGCCCGGTCAAAAGAAATTTTGGGTTGAAGCTGCCCACACTGTTGTCTATCTTCTCAACCGCTCTCCTATAGTGGCTGTCAAGAAGCAGACTCTGGAGGAGGCCTGGTCAGGCCGTAAGCCCAGAATCAGTCATCTCAAAGTTTTTGGCTTCACTACATTTGTTTGGATACTTGATGCTAAATGCACCAAGTTAGATACCAAGAGCCAGAAACTCATGCTCATTGGCTACAGTGAGAATCACAAAGCCTATTGCCTAGTTGACATCGAGACTAATCGTCTCATCTTCAATCGTGATGTGGTCTTTGATGAGGAATGAGGGCCATTTCAGCTCTCTCCTCCAATTACAAATTTAGAGGATCAGTCCCTCCAATCTCAAGACTTGAATATTCGTCTCCCATTAGGTCCACACCTGTTGAGAGGGCTTCACCTGAGAAGGCTCTAGCTGTTCCTGTTCCTGCCTCTCCTCCAGTTCCTTCTTCTGCAGGCTCACCTAGACATGCAACCACACCACCTGATTTTGCTCAGGATTCATCCAATCTTCTACTTGATGATGATGATCCCCCTGCACCTTCTACTTCAGATTTTAGCACTTATACTCTCTGGCCTAAATGGTGGGCTAAGATGATTTCCGATCTTCATGATGATGAGCTCATTGAGGGTAGAACTGCTCAGAAGAAGAGCAAATCTTTTGACTCCGTTAATTTTTCTCTCATGGCCAACATTCACAGTGTGTATGAACCTCAAACATACACAGAGACAAAAGGGATACCTGAGTGGGAAGAAGCTATGAAGATTGAGCACAATAGTCTGATGAAAAGTAACACTTGGGTTCTGTCAGACCTTCCTTCAGTAAAGAAACCCATCGGATGCAAATGGGTTTACAAAGTCAAATATAAGGCTGATGGTACTTTCGATAAGTACAAGGACCGTCTTGTTGCCAAAGGCTTCTCTTGTTGTCGGGTACTTTGGTAATTAAGAGTTGTTAGTGTTGGTTGAGGGATAGGTGGTTATGCGACGGTTGACACTTGCACTCCTCGACATCTATATATATTCATGTATATTGTCTCTGAGAGGGGATGTTATGGTTGTCGTCATGAAATAGAATATTGCTGGTGTCATTGGAAATATATTGTAAACCTTGCTGAGATGAATGGAAATGCATTTGAGTTCTCTCAATATTTGCATTTGTCAGTCACTTCACTTTATATTCTCGTATGCATTAAACTGTTACCCTACGAGGCAAACATCTCTCAATGTGAAGGAAATGATTATGAAGAGACCTTTGCTCCGACAACTAAGATGAGCACCATCCGATTAGTCCTAGCCATGGCAGCTCAGTGTGACTGGAAAGTCCATCAAATGGACCTCAAGAGTGCCTTCCTTAATGGTGACTTACAGGAAGAGGTTTACATGACACAGCCTCCTGGATTCAAGGTTACTGGTAAAGAACACCAAGTACTTAAACTAGTGAAGGCACTTTATGGCCTCAAGCAGGCTCCTCGGGCATGGTACATGATCAGGGTTTCCAGCAGAGTCCTTCTGACTCAAATATGTATGTCAAGACTATTGACAGTGACATCATCCTTCTGGTTATTTATGTTGATGATCTTATCATCACTGGCAGTTCGACGTCTTTGATTCAAGAAATCAAACAAAATTTATGCCAGTCTTTTGACATGACCGACCTTGGGCTTCTGCACTACTGCCTGGGTGTCGAGGTTTGGCAGCAGTCATATGGCATCTTCATCTCTCAGTCTAAGTATGCATGGGCTCTGCTTGACAAATTCAGAATGCAGGACTGCAAACCTGCATCTACACCTATGGAGTTTGGTCTAAAGTTGTCAGCCGAATCTGGTTCTCGTGTTGAGAATGAATCTGCATTCAGGCAACTAGTTGGCAGTTTGATCTATCTCACCGCCACTAGACTTGATCTGAGCTTCGCAGTGAGTTACATATCTCGCTTCAGGACAACTCCTACTTCAGATCATTGGGCTGCAGCGAAGCGCATCTTGCGCTATGTCAAGGGCACTCCAGACTTTGGTATCCTCTATGGACACACCAAAGATCCCCGCCTCATTGGTTACACAGATTCGAAATGGGGAGGCTCTGTTGATGACAAAAAGTCCACTTCCGAGTATGTCTTCAATGTGGGCACAGGTGCTATCACTTGGACTAGTAAGAAGAAACACGCCGAATCTCTTTGCTTGACGAAAGCTGAATATTTGGAAACAATCAAAGCAAGCTGCGAGGCAGTTTGGCTTCGAAGGATGCTTTCCGACATCCATATGCCTTAGGCAGGCCCTTCACCCCTCTTCTGTGACAACCAAGGGGTCATCAAACTTGCCAAAAATCCAGTCTTCCATGAGCAAACCAAGCGTAGTGACATTTATTGTCACTTCATCTGTTAGTTGGTTGAAGATGGATCCGTAGATTTGCAGAATGTTCCTACAATGGATCAAATAGCCGATATTCTCACCAAGTCCCTTCTTCCATAGAAGTTTGTTAAGTTCAAGGAGCTTCGTGGTGTCCTAGATCGATTGACCATTAAGGGAGGGTATTAGAATAATATCTATAATAGCCTGTTTTTTATTTTTTTACTGGTCAATATTGTAAATCTTGTAGATAATATTAGAATGTTTCTAATAATGACATCTTTGTGAACTATATATGAGTGTCTTGCTCATTCATTAGATAATTCAATATGTTACCAAATATCTGTCACACACACACACACACACACACACACACATATATATATGTGTATCCAATTTTAGAGGAACTTCTCCCTTCTTTGTTTTGGCATTAGGTGTATTTATTTTATTGTTTATATACAGCTACTCCCTTGAGGACCTGAGCACATAAGAGAAAATGTAAATTTATGGTTTGTGTGCTATGGAAACTGCATAAACTAATTAGGGAAACACCAATTAATCTTTGCATTAATTTCCAACAACTAAGGAAGAAGTTGTAAAGCGAGAAAAAAACATTTGAAGGGACTTCATTTCTATGGTCAACACCACTATAAACTCTTGTTATTGTATGTTTGGCAATAGCTTGCTTGTGCCACTGTGCACTAAATCTTAATCCCACAGGCATATTACATTATCTTGCTGCTGTTAATACATTTGTATAATGAAAGCTTAAAAGAACGTATGACAGGGTTTATGCCAAGTGGCACAAGCTTTTCCTCACAATTTTTCCTGTTACCTATGGAATTCTTTTTTTATCTGCAAAACATGCATAAATAATCAGAAAGCTTGCATTTTAGCCTTGTATATATAACCAACCTACTGTGTGTTGATTATCTTGTCCCAATTGTAACTTGGCTTCTTGCTTTGTTGAATTTCCTCCGTAAATGCTTCTAGACAACATCAAATTATTTACATCATTTGTTGTGTTATGGAAAACATCAAGCTACATTCTGGTGTTTGAATTATTTATGGCTTCTTCATCTTCTCAGCTTTGGTTTTGAGGATCTCCGCCATGTATTATTATTTGAGAAAATGAGTGACATCATAAAGAATGTTTTGGGATTTGCTGTTTCACTCCCTTAGATATAAAGCCTACTGTAGCTTTGTTCTATTAGTATTCTCATTTGAAGTGCACCTTTGTAGCCAACAATGAGCTTGGCAACAATAAAAAACATTTTCTTTATCGTTATAAGTAACCTAAATGTCACCTTCTCTATGGAAAAATACACACACTGATTATTTGTTAGTGTAAATAAGGTTATTGCCTACCTAGTTCTTGGGGGGAACCTATTCACATCTTAAGTTTACTTAGGTTTTAAGTTAGTTATCCTAGGTGGCATTTTAGAAGTTCCATATAGTGGGGCCATGTCTCATTATTTACTTTTGGCCACACAACATTTAATATTTGCATCAAGCAATTAATGTTTGTATCGGGGTAGTTGTCATCCTACCTCATCACCTTATATTTATAAGCAATATCTCTTATGTACATTCTGTATGCCCATTAGCAATATTCAATCATCTTGCATTGTTGAAGCAATCTCTCTTGCCATTCTCACTTGTGCAAGTCGTTTTGGTCTTTTAGTGATCTTGGGTGTGTTTTGGAGTCACCTAATTACTCCAACATGTTACCAGAGCTCCAAATCTGAAGATTATTTCCTTTGAGAGTCCTTGAGTTTTTTGCTAGGTGCAGTTTGAGTTGAAACATGCATCACTGTTGTGTTTAAAAGGGCCAATATTTCCATATAGAATGTCTATTTTGGAGGTCAATTTTTTTTGGCCATCTTTGCCAAGGTTTGCAGATTTTGACCATCGAAAATCATTACGATGTACGAAATCCGTACCATATGAATAGGTTGTAGGTTTAAAAAAACCTCCCTCCCCGTCGGCAAAATTTGGCTCTCTGCGTCTAGCTGAATTCATTTTTTGATTGGGCGGTCTTTCTCTGCTCATTCATAAGTTTAGTCGGCTTTTGAGTGCACTTTTTTTGCCAGATCCGTGTAGCTGATAGCATACAACTTAATTCATTGGAGGCTGCTAGTACCTGTGGTTGGCTTTTATATTATATGCTACAGTTTTTTGTTTTGTAGGGGCCATTTTTATCCGGATCACATAGCACAAATTTATTGGTTGGCCCTATACTTAAGATCGACACATTTTTTGGCAGCTTTGTATATGGTCGAGAAGTGTACAGTTCTTGGTTTTATTACCAGCACACAAATCATATTTTTGCAATTGAGTTGAACCAACACTCCACCCATTTCATGCCCTAGTACTTTGACCCATAGTTTGCAAACTTTAAGAGTACTCTCGAAGCTGCTGAGTACTTTATTTTTTTTGTTGGCTGTGTTTTCACAACTTCAACTCTCGCGTTTTTATTGATGCAAAAAAAACATGGGTAAAAATGTCAATGCAGGTAAAACACTAGTTAAAATATGTTTTTTCACATGTTGCTTTTGCTATAACACCATGTAATTTCTCTTTCAAGATGTCAATTTTGAATTTAATGCATTTTATCATTCAATTTTACACAAAAAATATGTTGCTTTAAGAGGTTTTAATTTTTAGTACTTTCTAAGTTGCTAAGTTTTTGTCGAGTATTTTGCCGAGTTGAAAATTTTGGGCTTGCCAAGTACTCTTAGAGTTCGAGTCTGCAATATGCTTTGACTTGCTGTATTTTTTCAGTATGGCCTTTTTCCTACAAATCAACTTTGTAGACCCAATCAGGGGGTTCTCCATCTAATTTGGCCCGTGTCTTCTTTGGGTGTCACTTTCCTTTCCCAGCAACTCCTCTTGTGGCTTTCGGTTTGTTTGAGAGGGCATCAAGTTCTTCATCCTTGCGACTTCATCATTTGGTTTGATCACAGTGACCAGTTTATTTTCTAGGGGATGAAGCATGCAAGTTTTTTGATGCACATTACCTGTAGTTAGCCTGCACCAAGTTTGTGGTCCTATGGTTCTCTTCATTGGTTTGGATGGTGTATTATTGCATCAATTTGTAACCTTTTTTGCAAGCGATTTGGACAACACACTTGATTTATTTGATTTTGGAGGCCATTCATTGAGTTGTGTGAGGGCCCGCGTTAGATGTTGTATGGTTAGCAATTGCAATCACTTGTCAACTTTATTGTTTTGATTGATTGACAAGTACTTCCTTTGTCAGATGTTGTTTATGCATCATTAGTCAACTCACCTTCTTTTGTGGCTTGCATTGGCCTAAGTCCATTCAATTGAACAACTCTCTCTTCATTGGTGAGGCATTTTTTGTGTGGAGTGGACAATGTTTGTTTTTTGGCCGTGACAGGTACTTTGCATTTGCCTTCATCAACCCACATGGAGTTTTTTTGGCACAACAAAGTTTGGTACGTAGTGAGAGCGACGTTTTTCATTGGCCATATTTCCTTTGTTGTGTGTAGAAGTTCATATGGTGGGGGGACGACAAATTCCACTTTCCTTTGGCCGGGGGTTTGATCTTGCCTATACATTGAGTTTGCTTCATCTTTATTTGAAAGCTTGATTTGTTTGGGCTTTATCTCACATTCAGTGGACAATTGAGTTAATGCTCTTTCTTTGGTGTTGTCAGCCTTTTGCATTACATCGTGGTTATCAAAAGGCGGTTTACTTGTTAAGGAGTAAAGGTTGTGCTTTGTTCATTGGTGTTTGGTGCGTAAACAAAGTGTTTCGAAATTTCATTTTTTCGGTGTTTAGTGCCTAAACAAAGTGTCATGCGAGTGATTATCTGCTAGCCCTTAGGGGAGCGGTTGTATTGCTCCAAAGGTGCCTAAACTAGTGCAACTTTCTCCCGTGGAGACCAATTTTTGCAAATGAGATATCGACAGATTGTGTTTAGCGCCTAAACAAAGTATCATGCAAGTGATTAGCTGCTAGCCCTTAGGGGGGACGGTTGTATTGCTCCAAAGGTGCCTAAACTAGTGTTCACAATTCTCTTGCGGAGGCCGATTTTTGCAGATGAGATATTGATGGAAAGTTGATTCCGTCAACTTCATAGTGGTATAGTTATTTTTCAGTGGTTTTGCTCTTTGATGCTGATTTTTGCCAATTGAAATCCAATCTTGTTTTTGCACTTTTGAGCTCATAACTTCTGGTTCGGACTTCGATTTGTATGATTCAAGCGACATCAGAAAGGTATTTAGGAAACTTAGGAGCACTTCATTTCAGTTCATGCACTTTTTGTAGATTTGTTCTTAGAATTTTTGAATTTCATTTTTAAAGCCAGTTTGGTACCTTTTGGATATATTGTTGTGAATTTGCAAAATAGTGTCAATTTTTTGAAAACTAAGGAGTTGGTTGTTTGTGTTGTGAGGGATAATCCTCTGCATTCTCTTATTTATCATAGTTTTGCCTAAAGTTGAACTTTTGAATCCATTTAACTATCCTAAGAGGAAATCTGAAATGGATATCTTGTTGAAGTTGAATTTGCAAAATTACATATGGCCAAGATCTTGAACCTACAGGTGTTATAGACAAGAGAAAATGGTTTGATAGAAGAGATGAAGCTCTTGGCACTCTTGTTATGTCTATTTCTCTTGATCTCTAGATACCACGTGCAATCTTGTAAATATCCCAATGGTATCTACCTTAGAGAGTCTTTTTGGCAAGCTAGATAAGATGAGGAAATTTTTATTGAAGAGTGAACTAATGAGTACTAATCCTTAAGATTATGACAATATCTAGAACTTCTTGACAGAGCTCAATTCTCTTAGATTGTAGTTGACAGAATGTGGGATTACCAGAGAGGATGAACAATTGATTCTATCGATTTTCTGTAAGCTAGGTCCTAATTATTTAGTGTTTGTTTCTACATTTTATGCTACTATACATGCTCTAGGTAGTGCACACAAAATGCCTTATGTTATGGTTTTATAGCTCAACTCACAAGGGAACAGGCAAAGTTGGCATAAATGGGCACATTGACACTCCAAGGTCTCAAGCACTTCTTGCAATAGATCCACATCTAAAGGCTTCAAGTGGCAGGGGGAAGAAACAAAATAAGGAATTTAAGTCGAATGGACAAGTTAAGGATTCTCCTTCACAACATACCCTGAGTCTGAGCCCTCTTTTATAGAGGAATCATCTAGAAAGAAGTTGAAATGTGCTTATTGTAAGAGACTAGGATATGATGAGCATAGGTGTTATGATAATAAGATTGACGATCTTAGACATCTTCTTTAGAAGAAAATCCTGTTGCCCTCATCAGTATCTTCTTCTTCAATATTACAATCTACATCTTTATCAAAATAGTTAGGGACCACAGGATTTGTAAATTGGCTTAAGCACTCTTGGCCTCTACTATTCTTGAAATTGGGAGGTGGCTTCTTGATTCAGGTGCATCTCATCATATGGCATCTTCTATGGATATGTTCTCTTCTTTTGAGCCTTGTAATTCTCCCAACATTTTGATGGGTAACAATACATACTTGAAGGTTTGTGGGAAAGGTTCTATTGACGTGGGGGGAGGATCTTTTGATGATGTTCTTTGTGTACCCTCCTTGTCATCTAATCTCCTTTCAGTTTATCAAATTATTCATGGTGCACAAGTTAAGATAGTTGAGTTCACTCCTGATTATGTATACATTAGGGACATGGAGACTAGAGATATCATTGCTATAGGGGTGGTGGATCATTCAGCTCGCTTGTATTCCTTTTCTCATTTTGCTCATGATGATGAAAACGTTCCTTTGATTGATGTTCACACCCTTCCATCAAGGGTGAATCATGTTAGTGAGGAGAAGTTTGGTCACTTGAATCTTGATGTTCTTGAGACTAGTGTTGAGCTTCTTATTCTTCCATCTCTTGCTTCTTTAGTTACGAGTTCTACTCTTTAGTAGGTTGATCATAACTTTTTAGATCTTGCTTTGTGGGATGAGTATTTGGTAGGTATTTGAGACTTGTTTGTGGAGTGTCATATTGCAGATTTGGGAGACATATTTAAGAGGCTCTCTCCTCTTTGATGACAGTTTCAACATGATTGTTGATTCATCCCCATTAGCTTGGGAGATTGGCATTTGCGAGATTCCTCCTCCACTTGATTTGTCACACTTTGTGGTCAAGTTTGATCATGATTATGTGGTGGCTTATTCAAGCTTGGAGGCTCCTCAGTTTTTAGAGGCTCGTATTTGGAGATTTCCTTCCTCCTTTCAGTTGGATATGGAGTGGCTTCTTCATGATTCGATAGACTCATTTCTTCCTAAGGGGAGATGTGTTGCTTGTAGGTTGGATCATCTTTTGTTTTCAAGCCTACTTCATCGGCATTGGAGATTCTTCATTATGGCCGAGATATCATGTCTCTCTTTTTCCTTCCTATGGGGGGATACATGATTGTATATGCACGATGTATGTAGTCCTTGGGGGGTATTATTGAGCCCTCCATGCATCATCTTCTTGCTTCTTTTCTCTCTTTTGGAGAGTAGTTTTATCCCATTGGGTTTTCTCCTTTTCTCTGTTTGTGAGAGATTGCATTGCATTTGCATTGTACATGGGTACTTAGCATGGCCTAGTCGTCGGGACTCATATTGCATCTTGCATCATATTGCAGAATAATCTTTTCCCTAAGTTGCAATTAAGGTAGGGGTGTTAGTGTGAATAAGGTAATTGCCTAACTAGTTCTTAGTGGGAACCTATTCATATCTTAAGTTTTTTAGGTTATAAGTGTTGTGACGTTTTCACACCATCGCCCCATTGCAAATGGGGACCCCCTCTTTTGCAAGCAGTAGGAGTAGTGGTCTTAGGTAGTTTTTGTTGGCGACAGTTTTCAAGCCCCTTGGTTCGGCGAGTGAAATTTGAGAGTTGGTTTTGGGCGATTTTGGCCTGCTGAGAAGTCAAGTCTGTCTGGAACATGAGCAAGAGTTGTGTTAAATCTTTCAGGAATATGGGATCAAAATCAAAGGATTCGTGATGAAACAAGTGTAAACCCTCTGAGAATCCTTGTTCCAGCTTCAATTCGATCTTAGAAAGTCGAAATAGATTGCGGGA